>JAMPIV010006761.1:0-72805 GCA_024509875.1 Oreohelix idahoensis
CACTGACCGAAAAGGCTAAGTATTCTACACTGCATTTTTCCACTCCACAAGGTCTATACCATGGAATCGTGATTTCCTTTTTGGGCTTGTTAATGCGCCAGCTACCTTCATTCGCCTGATGCGACAAATTTTATCAGGTAGACCAGACGTTATTACATATATTGACGACATATGCTTGTTTAGTTCGTCGTTTGAGGAACATGTTTCGGGACTTAGATATGTTTTTGACACTCTAAGGAATTATCATCTAACTGCTAAACCTACAAAGGTGCAAATCGCGTGTAATGAGATAACCATTTTTGGGACGCGTATCATTGATCGGGATATATCCGACACGTTTTACCTAGTACAAGTCTCCAAAATTCTAAACATAGCAGCTTCCTCAGACGCGGAAGAAACAGGTCAGGAGTTTGTTAGGACTTGTTTCAAATATTACAGTAGAGTTCCATACTCAAACTTGTCATCTCCATCATAAATTTTTTCTCGCATGAACCAATTTTAAGACTTCCCGATGCTTCCAAAAGATTTTTCTTACGAACAGATGCTAGTAACTACGGCATTGGTGCATGCCTGCTCCAGAACCATGATGGCATTCTACATCCTACGTTATACATTTCAAGAAAGCTGAAGCCGGCAGAAACGAAGTATTCAACAGTCGACAAGGAACTTTTATCTGTGATCTGGGCAATAACCAAACTTGAAAAGTACTTACTTGGTGCTCCCTTCACCATACAGACGGACCAACGTGCTGTAGCAGCCTTGCGTCGATCAAATCATACAAGCCAGAAGCTTGCCAGATATTCAATCATCCTACAGCCATTCGAGTTCTCCATTGAACACATACCTGGCACTGAAAATTGTGTGGCAGATGCATTGTCACGTAATCCTATTGACGACGAATAATCAATATTGACACTCTTAAACTATATCAATCAGAACTACATTGGATTGAACAAAGTATCAACTATAAGAGAACTAACCTTGCCTTCAATTTAAACTTTATAAACACTATATGCATCACAGAATTGAACTAAAAGACATATTGACATTGGAACTTCGTCTAACGTCCATGCACGATATATAAATACCGTTGAACAATCATGGAATAATATCTGACGACAAGTCGAACTTATTATCCTATGGACTCTTAATTCTTGGATGCAGTGATAAATGACATTTCTTTCCGACGTGAACGTTTGAACACTTTTGGCCTAAAAGAATTCATCAGGATCAAGACTACGGATGGATCATCATATCCTATACTAATTAATTAGTTAACTTAACTTCTTAATTGAATTATTATCAATAAAATGAAAGGTGAGAAAAAAATTAAATGAAAAAAAAAAAGAGAACGAAATACTAAAAAGAAGAACATCGCGTTACATTAGAACCTTAATAATTTAACTCTTAGTTTAATTAATTAATTTAATTTTAATTAGTCAAATTAATTCCTATATGACATACTAATACGACAGACCTTACTTTAATTTAATTTTATCATTCACTATTAACATTGGACATTTATTTAGTTGATATAATAATATGTATAATATTGATATATAATGTGATTTATGTTCAATGACTATGACAAATAGTTAGTTGACATGACCGCAACACGGTTCTACTCAGAACATCGTCGGCCATATGTCACAATTGTGTTAAATATTTTTTGAAAAAAATTGTTAAGTCGGATAGATCTTGAAAAAAAATCTATCGATTTTTTTTCCCCGGTGTACAGGGAATTGTTACGGTATATGATATTAACGCCGTCTGCTAAAGGTTATCAGACGTGCAATTGTAAGAGGTTAAGGCATTTAATATATTGCGATAGAGGTTTCAATTTTGAACGCTCCATGCACGATCGATCATGACGTGTATAGCGTTGTTTAGGACACAGTCGGTAACTAAGAAACGTGACCCTTCGTTACTTGACCGCCAAGCTGAATAGCTGCGTTGTTCTAACCTTCCAATGCAATGGCATGATATAGCCATTTATATGTGTATTTTTTGATGGACCAGGGTCAGTCCTAGAACCCTTTATGAGAGGGAAATTTATGGAGGTTAGTATTTTAACTAGAATTCTCAGAAGGAGAAGAATAATCGTCAAATTCGTATGAATATATTCAGACTCGCAGTCTCACTGTCGGCAGGTAGCCATGTCTAGCTGCGCGTGCATATAGCTGTGATGTTCTGACGACAATTACTGCTCTGTATCCTTAAACGGACATTGACACGTAAAACAGCAGTCTACGCCATTGATTAATTTATGCATGACTCATGTTCTGTCCCTATTTGAAATGTGTACATGTGAATTAAATGTACGGACTCAATGAAATGACTTATCAAATCAATCGTATTCCAAAGTTCAAGTATTTTTTGGAATCTTCCACCCCAGCATTCGCTTAATCTTCCATCAAAGGCACGATGCACTAAAACTAACATATCAAGGAAGAAAACAATGGCCAGAATTTTATAATTGTTTTATTCATAACACATGGAACATTGTTCAGAGCAAACCACCACGCAACAATCAGGTAATGGATCCACCTGACCTTCTGTGACAGCATTCAGTTTCCTGTAATCTATGCACAGTCTATGTTCTCCCGATGGTTTCCGCAACAAAACCACACAGGAACTATAAGGAGACTCACTGTGAGAAATAATCCCTTCTTGTAACAAATAATCAATCTCCTCTTTCAAAGCTTTTTCCTTAGCGAAAGGAATAGAATAGGGCCTCATACAGATAGGTGCTGGGTCTAGTAGTTTCATATCATATTCCAACAAATTGGTGTGCCCCGGTTTATCTGTTAACACATCTGTATGTTTCTCAAGGACCTGTTGAACCTTCTCCCTCTGTCCTTTTGTCAGGTGATTACTGATCTTCACCTGGGCAAACGTTTCACTGGGTTTCAGTGGATATTCGAATGAGGAGAGAGGGTCATTTTTCATTTCGGTTGCAATAGACAAGGCCAATAGGTGTGTTCCTTCCTGGATTTGTCTGTCCAGATATTTCTTCAAAAGGTTCACATGATAGACTTTTTCCTTTCCCTTTTTGTCTATCTTAAAATTTGTTCTGGATACCTTTTCCAAAACTGTGTATGGCCCTTGCCATCCGATCTGAAGTTTATTGTTGCTGCCAGGCAATAGAAGAAGTACCTTCTCCCCTACAGCAAGTTCCCTATCCTTAGATTTTTTTATTATAATAAGCAGCATGCTTTTTCCTGGCTTGTCTCAAATTATCATTTGCCAGTTTCCAACTAGTTTTTAAACGAGTGGTCAGTTCGTTCACATATTGATAAGATGAGGTAACAGTCTCCTCTGCCTTCTCATCTGTCCAGGTCCTTAACAAAGCTTCTAAAGGACCTTTTATGGGCCTCCCAAATAACAGTGTTGCGGGTGCCATTCCGGTTGAATTATGTGGTACTTCCCGGTACGCAAACAATGCGGCGGGCAAGTAGTGGTCCCACGTATCAGGTTTCTCATGTGCCAGCTTTCTCAGGATAGAAATGAGAGTCCCATTGAACCTCTGTACCTGGCCGTTACCTTGGGGGTGATACGGACTACAATGAAAGTGCTTGGCTTGGAACAACATGAAAACCTCTTCTGTTAGTTTCCCCTTGAACTGAGAGCCATTATCAGTTAAGATTTGATGCGGGAATCCTAACCTTGTGAATATCGTAAGTAATGCCTCTGCCACATGTTTCGAATCGATTGATGACAGGGCTACCGCCTCTCCCCACATGGAACAAGTGTCTACCAGAGTAAGGATGTAATGTTCCTCCTCTTGGTCCGAGTGAGAGGTCCCACGATATCCACTGCAACTCTCTCAAAAGGGGTTCCCACAATGGGCATTTCCCCAAGAGTTGCTGGAGCAGTCCAATGCTTTGGAGCTACTCTCTGGCATTCGGGACAAGATTTTACATATCTCTTTATGTCTTCCGTTATCCCTGGCCAGAAATAATGACAAGCTATACGCTGTCCTGTTGCGCTAATCCCCATGTGACCACTGAAGGGGATAGCATGACCTAACTCCATTACCTTTTCCCTATATGAACTGGGAAGGACCAGCTGCCCGTGACCAGCTGAACAAGTGCCGGCCTTCCTATATAACAATTTATTCTTCATATAGAATTCTCCTTTATTAGGAGGAGTATGGCTCTTTGGGAGTTTCTTATAGCACGGCTTCAGTGACCTATCTTCAGCCTGTGCCTTTCTGATCTCCTCTGGATGAGTATTTATAGGTTCATCTTCTTCCTTTCTGGATTGTGATCAGGTCTGGACTGCTGCCAAGACCACAGTTCTCTTGGGATTTCCCAAGTAGACATAACAACACCCCAATATCAGAGGGTAGATGGGTGCGTCTATCACTGCTGCTCTGATTATCCCTTCCACATAGCGAGTTTTTACTGTTATCCTTGCAATGGGAAGTTTCATGAGTGATAGGTCGTTGGTCGCCCCTTGTATCTCCACTGTTTCTGTGGTATACTGATCTGGGTTCACCAAGTGCGCGCTCACGACAGCATCAAAATCTAGACCTGTATCATAGAGACACCTAATGGTGACCTCATTGCATACAGCATCCTCACAAACTGGGGGATGATAAGGTTCCTGCTGTCCAGCAGGTTTGTCCTGTACTTCCTGGTTCCCCCTTCTCATAGCAGCACATCCAGAAGGTTTACTTTTACAGAATTCGGTGTTATGGTTGTCCTTCCTACAATGTTTACACCACCTCTTTCCTTGGGTAAAATGCTTTCTTTCATCATTCTTTCTGTCATTGAAATGTGAGGTTTTATTTTTAAAATCATTCCGAGGCCTATCAAAGTTCTGCTTACTTCTGTTATCAAATTTATGATGGTTTTGAGGAGCCTTATACTGATCTACTGTTTCTTCTTGATACCAGATAGCTCTGCCTGGGCTGCCTGATACCTCTCAGCGACATTTATGATCTCACCCAGTCTCTCCGTGCCCTGTTCCATGAGAAACTTTCTCATGTCTGGAGCCATGGACTCTCTCATCTGTTCAATGATTATCATCTCTTTGAGATCTTGGGTTTTCCCCAAAGAAGCCCATTTCTCCAAATACGTCTCCAACCGGGCGGAGAACTGGTGATGAGGAGGCCCCCTGGCTTGCAGCTGAGTCGGAAGTGGATGGGCTAGTTCCATTTTCAGGAGCATGGCCTTGCAGCTCTAACTCCCTTAGTCGTATCTCATGTTCTCTTTGTAATCTTTTATCTTCCCTTTTCGCCTCCAATCTCCTTTCTTCTTTCTCTCGTTCCGCCTCCAATCTCCTTTCTTCTTTCTCTCGTTCCGCCTCCCTCTGTAGACGTTTTTCCTCCTTCTCAGCCTCAAGTTTCTTTGCCTCAGCCTCAAGTTTCTTTGCCTCCCTATCAGCCTCAAGTTTCTTTGCCTCCCTATCAGCCTCAAGTTTCTTTGCCTCCCTATCAGCCTCAAGTTTCTTTTCCTCCAACTGCAGCCTCTTAATCTCAGCCTCCCTATCAGCCTCTAATTTCTTAGTCTCCCTAGCATCTTCTAATTGCATTTTCCTTTCCTCAGCTAACCTATGTTCTTCCCTAGTAATAAATTTATCACATTCTGAGGTGACATAGTCAATTAAGATTTGACCCTCCATTTTCATTTCTTTTGCAGTCTGAACAGCCGCAGATCGAAACTTGGCCAGATCTGCCATTCTGATAAATGCAAACTGTTCTAACTAACTTTCTAAATAAGTATAAATTTATCTAATTAATTCTGGGTTCTGACAGTTTCTTGACTTCCCAAATCTTGGGCAATAATGATTATGGGGATTCCCTGGGACAATAGAATTTTGTTTATGCTAAGACCCAGACCCCAATGTATGTAGTACTAGGAGAAATTCAAATGCCCGGACAAGCCTACCAATTTATGTAGCAAAGTTAGATTTTGCTGGGGAGGTTATGATGGTATCATAAAAAAGAATGAAATCCGTGTATGTATTAACCGTGTGAGGTCAAGCACATGTAGGCCCCTGACTCTATCAATGATGATGATGAATTATTTGCAGGGAACCTAACGCTACCTCCCTAGATCTCACACGGTCACTATTTTGGCTCTAGTGTCTGGTGTATGATGTACCTAGTTTCTAGGGGAGAAATGAAATGATGGTACACAACACAAAAACACTTTAAGTTTCTATGAGGAAGTGAATAAAACCTGTTGTTAAGTTTTTCTTTAAATTTGATAATTTTTTGTACAATTTATTTTGCCTGTCCAGTCATATCGTTTGGACAGGTCTTTGAAAATGAGGACAAGATAATTACATAAAAGATTAACTAAAATTGTGTGGACAATCTGCCCAAATAACTACAAAGTTAATATATGTCTTTCTTGTTGGAATGTTCACAGCTTACACTTTATTCTTCTAAGAGGGAGAGTCACTGTGTATGAGGGGCTGTAATGTCATCATACCCCACAAAAGTCCTGAGTATGACTTGAAATACCAGTGTTATTTAAAACGAAACTGTCAGATATACGCAGGTCCTTAACATATCACCTGGGGTTTCTTGTTGAATGATAAGATAGTGTGTAGTTGCAGATATATCGATATCACGTCACACAAGCTCCTGCTGTTATCTCTTGACAGCATACATGAAGTGTCGGAGACTTCTTGGCGTTATCGTCACTCCTCAGGTTTCCTATCACCAGCTGGCAACAGGAAACAAAACCTCTGCAACAAAAGGACACCATGGCCTTTTACATCTGATCACTTATTCTTTTATTTAATTTCATACGTGGGTATGGGGTCAGCCTCGCGTGCATTTCAGGTGCACTCACCCCTAATTTTTCATGACTCCCACCTTGCTGTGACCACCCCTCAGGTCCCTATGGCAGATACGCCACTGTACGTTTACATAGTTTTCCTCAATAATATAATGTGGGGTAACCACATTTCCTTTTATATATTTTTCTCATATTTATCACAGCTGTTCTCAGCGTATCTGAATAAAAAATACTGTTCAACTGGCAATGAATAGTGAAAGCTTTTTGCTAATATTTAGTAGCACTGGCCAATCGAAAGCTTGCGACTACCAGAATTCAAATGCAGTTTTTGAAAAACAAAAATAATTCCAAACATACTCTGCGTCTGGTAGTCGATTTGCCAGTCTGCTTTAGTTATGTCTAATACAAAAAGACGTTTCATTTTGGATTACATTTTTCCTACCGCTCCCCTTTCCCTATTATACTCTTGTTACCCAAGCGAATTTGAATTTACCTCAATGCCTCCCTTCTAAGCCGGTGTCCCCACTACCGTTATAAAAAAACAAGCAGGAACGACAGTCTATCTGGTCGAGCGTCCGTAGACATTTAGTATTTTCTCAATAACTTGGCTAATACTGGGACTATCATATTATTTAAAACACATTCTTGCTCAGTGGACTCTAAGCTATACTACCATATGATTTTTAGGATCAGTTTCATTATGGTTTTAGATTTTCAATTTTGTCCCCGGTCATCGTCAAATAAATATTTTACACAAGACGGCCATCTTCCCCTCTCTTTCATCTCGCTAGCATGTATTTTTCAAATAACTAACTTGTTTTTGTGACGTCAGAAACATTACCGCGAGGAGGCAATAAAATTGTCTGCGTGTTTTGCCTCTGTTGGCTTTGCTCCAGTGTATATATATATGCATGGCGGACTGTCAAGCGAAGCGGGGTGTTGGCGTGGCGGGTTAAGAATTGGCGTTATTAATTTGTATTGTATCGTGTAACACTACCACAAAATGTAAGGATTACTACTAAATTTTGCGTTAAAGTTGACAGAATATGTTAATTCAGATAGTTATTTTGCGGCACACTTCCGCAAAATCGTTAATTATAAGTCTTGGCTGCAGAATGTATGCAGCAGATCTGGCAAAATGTTAAATATTGGTAGTACGTTTTTCGAAACCGAAACTAAAACGCGTGTTAGATTTTTACCGTGGGATCGTTCTATAGGCTTTAGCACTGCACAAAATGCACCGTTGCTGGCGTGTGAGAGCATCACCGTCACACACAATAGGGCGGGTTTATTTATTATCATTTTATGACTAAAATCTTACTGAAATGAGCGATTATTCTCGCAGATTTTGATATATATATATATATATATATATATATATATATATATATATATATATATATATATATATATATATATATATATATATATATATATATATATATATATATATCAAAGGTTTGGCCGACACTGTAGAGTAAGTTTTATTAAATTTATTTTCGTTAAAAAATACCACAACATCAAGACAAGCATTTCATTAAGACATTGTAGTTACATCAGAAAAATGAAAATATAAATCTAATAGGCCTTCCCTCTTGTATAGGAAAATTAAGAAAGATCCCACCCGAGGTAATATACCCAAAAGATCAAATAATTAACATTGGGAGTAGGAGCAGTCAGGACGGGTAAAGGATAAGTCCTTGATTTAACTATCCCGTGGGCATTCAGATTAGTGAGAGATCAATAAAAGAAGATGTTATATTAGTAGTAACTTAAGAAAAATAAGTTCTTTCGTTCTGTTTCACTCTCTACACACATACAGTGAGCTCACTACAGTTATGCTTACCCCTCTGCCGACGCTGCATTCATTCCGTGGAATTTATCAAACACATTTTATTTCAGACTATTATGAGTCTTATTATTTGTCCAGTTCAGCCCCAGACTCTCCGTTTAGGCAACTGCTATTTTTTGGGGGAGTCGCTGAATTGCTGCGTTGATTAATTTTTTCCTGGGTATTCATTCCTCCTCGTACTGCAGGTATTGGTTTGGGATAAGTTTTTTCTAGGTGGTGGCACTGTCCTGGAAATTTATAAGTTAATATAGGTTTTCCCGGAGTGGTCTAGCCTCCAGTGGCTGTGACTCTCTCTGTTGTAGTGAATGTGTAAAAAAACGAATGTTACTTCCAGGCTGTTCTCGGAAGGAAATAGCCGAGTATGACCCGTGAATTCTCTCTGTAGAATTTGGTGGTAGGAAAACTTTACTGTCATATGGTTTGTTAAAGAAAAATTAGTGCTGTAAGTTCTGCCACATCAGGCCCGTAATATTTATATGGATAAGATGAAAAAATGTTCCAGTTTAACATTTTTTTAAAATGTGTCATCGAAGTGTTCTGGTTATTTAACCACTCTCATGGATGGAGAATGTGAACCGCGAAGGGTCTCCAACATCAGATTTTTTTCACCGACAATATTGGTATTTTTAGGAACATATAACTGGAATTCCATAAGTCATCTGGCCATACATCTCTACAAGAATACCTCTGGCTCGCAAAGGGTATGATCAACCGCAGCACAAAGAATGAATTAAGTCTCCACTTATAGAAGAAATCCAAAATTCTTGTTTGATTCTAATATATGAGCTAGGTACTTCTTCAACTGTCTGGCGCTATTGATAACTGCATTTTTAAGAGATGCTTATATATATATTAAATGAATGAAAATCGTTAGCTACATGCGAGATTTTTCATCTCTCCTGATTCTCTGGAACTTTTTTCGGTTGGGCCGTGAATCAAAGCTATTTTTCATAACTTTTTACCGCCCGGCTCCTCCGTTCCTCTTCGTACTGCAGAGATTTCTTTCCCGCGTAGACTGTTCTCGTTCTAGTGTTAATCAGAGATGTTACAGAACTCTGCTCACTCTTAGTGACTACAAAAGACGTTGATAACCGACCGCCTGCGCCTCTGGCCCGCCTTTTTGAATGGGCGGTTCAGAGGTTCAGAGATTGCTAATTATAATGGCTCGTGAGAGAAGACCGTAGACGTGGCTAAATTAAAATCTAGACAGAGGGCGAATGACATGGCTTACAGTGCGCTTACCTGGACATGCTAATTACTTGTATAATGCACGTGGAATCCACGTTGTCGATTTTGATTTCAACAAAATAGAGGGGTACCGGCGAGATTCAAGTGTAGCTTCAATTTTCATCTGTCACAAGGGTGTTGTTGACTGTTCCGTCAGCCATCAAGTTCTGTGGCGGTAGCACGTACCTGGCGGCAATGCTGAAGATAACCACTCCAATTCTCAAGGCAAGCGTTTTCAAGACCTGTCTGATGTTTGTGTCTAGCGAAGATTGCTGACAACTTGAACCCTTGACTTGTACTCCAAACTTGTACCACAAACTGAGAGAAAACAAATGCCCCTTTTTACGAATAGGGTCTCCTTACTTAAGAATCAAGCGCCCTCCGCTTCTCTCCCCCCACTTCATCTTCTTCAGAAAATTTACCCTCCCTGAGCATTAAATGTTAAACTCACGGCGAAAAACCACAATTGCATTATTTAAACATGTTTGAATATACATATAAACTAATTAAAATATTAATATAATAAATATGTCCACCAGGGTGCCATTATCATCCACTCCCTAATATATAAATTAAAAAATAAAATGGTATGAAATCAGTTTTACAAGTTAACAGTACACATGAAACAAGGGACGTTTCGGGTTTTACCCTTCGTCAGCCACCGTTACGAACATATCGAAACAAGAAAGTAAATAATTATCAACGAAACGAAGACAGGAATGAACAACACTATTAAAACAAGTAAAAATTCACTTAGCTGGATCCAAGAAATATTTAAGATGACTGTGAAAACAAGCGTCATGTGGAAGTGACGTATGATCGAGCTAGTGACGGCTAAAATTCACTGTCATCCACTCTCTGCTCCACATGAAGCCTAGGGCTACTTGTGCTTTTGGGTTCCTTGAGAGGAAACCCGCACGAAAAAGTCACCTGCTCTTGCCGTGGTGGTTCATGAATCAAATCGTTTTATATGCTGAGGTTGCCAGCCTCGTATGAATCTGTACATCCACAAGCAATTTACACATGTTAAATGCAAAATATAAAATGATAAGATGTACATATTACAACTTACCCGATTACCGGGAGTGAATTTACAGACTCCTTGCACAGGGAAAACTTCCTAATAGTGTCAGGCCAATGGTTTTAAGAGGCTGTCATACAAGTGGTCAGGGTTTTACTTTAATTATAATCCTACTTGTATTCTGTTTGTAGGTTTATGGGAGTTGTATTTTCCAGTACTATAGTCGGGTATTCTTATCAGAAGATCCTCTAATACTTGGTGCTGTCCTTGTATTTGAATCCTGTTTCTATTCGTTTTCCTGGCTATATGAAATGTCTTCTTCTTGACGAGGTGGAAATGCAGTGAATCAGTCCCAAAATGTTGCAGATTATAAGCGACATTTTCGCTCACCCGTCCATTGGGGTTTCGTGGGGGTAAAAGATCCAATCAAAAGTGGTTTATTTTAGCACTTCCATGCCAATCTAACCACCAATTAATGTTTGATGTCGGTAGGGGTCTGGTTTGTTCAAACTACATTCATCTGCAGAAAATTCTGCATGACACGCACAATATTTTTTTACACGTGATTTACATATTCTTTTGCCTGTCTTTCATAACCATATACGGTCTCACTTTTTCCGTTTCGTCTATTATGTTTACAAACTCACTACTTCACAGATCTAACATTCTAATCTCCTCCCAGATGGTTTTGCCTTGTAATTGTTTATTACAAGGTCTTGGCGGAAGCAAGTACGTATCTTTGCGGGCTCTAAAATCACATTTATTATCTTACTGTCCGTGTCTTAATCTTTTAACCAGATTGACATCTTCCGACATGTCATGTGCGAACAGACATCTTATCTCCCAATACCGTCTGTCCATTCATATTGGAACCTGAGAACAACATGGTTTGTCTATCTTCCCAGACAGAAAGTCAGAGTTAACAATAAGAACGTCGCTGAGTGTAGACTCTTACTCCGTCTGGAGCTGGCGATAAGCAAAATGTCGATGTGGTAAGTACAATCTGAACAAACAGAGGTTATCTGTTTTAAAAATAGGTCGAACGATCAGGTAAAATCAAGGAGTGTCAAATTAGAGCAAGATGTGATAAGAAAACCATGAACTATGAAAGTGAAAATAATGTCACGATGCGGGTGAAAAAAAAAATGAAAAGGAAAGGCACATAAAAAAGTTGAAGGATAGCACAGGAAAATGTAACGATCGTGGATTTACTCGTCATATATATATATATATATATATATATATATATATATATATATATATATATATATATATATATATATATATATATATATATATGTGTGTGTGTGTGTGTGTGTGTGTGTGTTAAGTCATATTTCTTATTAATGGGAGTTAAGTGTTAAAGATTTGTATGTACGGGTCGGATTTTTGTACACACGCTAGTAAGCACGCTTTTAGTGATGAGATAAGTTGTTTAGTTGGGGGCTTTATGCTCGGTAATTTTTGAACATAGCTCAACTGAGTAGTTGGTAGTTTGTTTTGAAAAAGATATGTTAAAAAAACTATTCGAATGTTCTGAGTGATAGTTTTGGGGTAGAGACAGTTGAGCCTGAGCTGTAGTTTCACGCGGTGAGTTCGCGCATGGGTAATTTTTACTGAGCTAGACCGAGAAGTTGTAATCTCGTGACAGTGTGTTTCTGGGAGGGCTTCGGGATGGCGGTCCCATCTCGCTAGTGCGTTCCAGGGTGTCTCTTTTTGCAAAGGGGAGAATTTTGTGATATTGAAGATATCTTTTCGAGGCCATGGAGTATACCGCCCGCGATTATTATTATTGATGAAGATATTCATACAAACCTTTTTTCCTAATGGATGTTTACCATGGTCTATTATGAAATGAGAGATACTGTGAGCTGCTTTGTTACGCAGCCTATTTTTTTCCCCATTGGATTGACTTACTAGATATTTAAGATGTTGGCAGTTTGTTCCTGAGGGATATTTATTGTAACAGTGTACTGTGCTGAGGCCTGTGGTTTATGCAACCGATGTGACGGCTATTTGATACCATGTTCTGCAATCTATTTTTCCATGGATATTTTGTACTTGATGCTTCATGATTTGCTATGAACTGTGTTTCTACAATGTCGACGTGACTGTGTTGTGGTGTTAATAAACTATGTACGAATCAGAACAAGTTCCACTGTTTCCTGACCCAATGTTGCCATGGTGTGTGTGATTGCTATGGATACTTAATCTAGAACCTACTTACGACATTCGCACTCATGGATATACACATTACACACACCACCCCGAAACACATTCAACGCCTACAGTGATCTGCTACCACCACAGACATTTACCCAGCAGCAGGACAATATTACGTTCTCTTCTTATGCCCCAAACTGTTGGTGGTAACATAAAGTGGTGAGCCAGTGATATGGGGTTATCTCATCTATAGTACTTGAACAGTATTCCCCAGACCAACCACTAACATACAGTGGTGTATTTGACATTGTACCTCTACTACTACAAGGAGATCAAGTGATAGATCTGCAGTGTTTCCTGTCCTTCCTTACGTATGCCACAAGTCAAGACTTACAGTGTTTCCTGTTCTCCTTTTCGTATGCCGGTTTTCAAGTGCACGTCATTGTCACAGGGTTAACCCGAAGATTAACCAGGGAGAGTTATCTTTGCGGTGCCGGCTTTGTGAATGGCTCAGATTTGCCTGGCAACCGCTTGCAGATATGCAGCAGGAGTGGAGAAGGTGGATGTAAGACTTTGTGATAAGTTCCCAGCAGATAGTCCCAGTGATTCTGAATCTCGTGACACTGTCACTCATACCACTCTATCCCCTCTCTATATTATAATGCTAACGAGCCCCCACCTCCCCTATTACACTGAGTGAACAGAAGAGGAAGAAAGGAAGATCTGTATGTCTCTCTCGCACACTTTGCTTCTCTATATATGTAATTAACGTGTGTTGGTAATGCAAACACAACTACAACATTTATTGAATTACTTAAAGGAAACAACATCCAATTACAATAATACAAATGCAATAAGAACTAACATTAACTATACCTGGAAAAAAGATAATAGTTAATGCAAAATACGCAAATGAATCTTAAGTCTATACTATGTGATGATGATGATGATGATGAATTTAAGCGAGTCCTAGATACTAAAAAAAGGATATCTTGTTTCTTGGTCTCTGACTGACTGTCAATAAAACTCTGGGTGTTTGTACGCCGTGAACATGTCTTTGTCTGCATTCAATACCATTGTCCGGCTCACTGACTTTCTTCGAGGGTCGATGGCCTGATCTTTTGTTCTTCACGATGCGAGTGTTGACAATGAAATGAGCGGCTGGGGTGGCGTGTTCATATGTTATGTAGACCGCAACGTTTTTCTGCAGAGACTTCGTCTGGTAAGCAGATGTCTCTTTGTGGTGAAGATATTTTGCTCAGGTGGTGCTTGATATGAATATGTTATATATCTGTATATGTTGGCGCATCAGTTTTACTTGGCGAGTCTGTCCATTACCGCAGGTAATTTAGGATCTCAATACTTTTCGTAGGCACTGGGTTTACAAGATCGTCCGTCTGCTCCTGCAACTTCTGATCAAGATTTCTCAAAAGCACTTGTTGCAACGACAATCGTCCGTAGGCTACTGCTACTTCTAATCATTAATTCACGTAGACAGCTCTTAATCATGCAGTCATTATTCTAGGTATTTTCTGCTTTTCTGGGTGGGTGGTTGATGACCGAAAGTATCCTTCGCCGCCTGGCAAATTCCTTTCTAACCCCCGTTGAGTGTGGGTAGGTTTGTTGCCGTTAAATATTTGTGAGATACGTGTTGTCGCAGTATATCTGGTTGGCCCTACTCATTAGCTTGTCCCGTGATTTACGCCAACAGGGTAGAAAGACGAAGGCTGAGTTATCTCAAACGGTCTCTCTCTCTACCACTGCGATGGATAAAATAACAAACCCTTATAAGTACCCCATAATCTATGTTACGCATGTGGTGTGTTCTTGTATGTGAAATCTTATCACTATAATGAATGACTGCGCGGTGTTTACTGCACTGTTTGCCGGGTATAATATTATAATAAAACGGGACTGGTATTTACAGTGTTGTATTCATGGAAAATATATATATATATATATATATATATATATATATATATATATATATATATATATATATATATATATATATATATATATATATATATATATATATATATATATATATAACTGGAATTAAAATGGATGTATATTAATGATGTACAAACTATAGTACACTAACCTTGGTGTCCATATAAAGAAATCACTGACACAAGTCCTGACTCTTCCTCGTGAAATATAGAACCAAGTAGGTTGGCGGAATGCTTTCTCTTAGCAATATTGAGCGACCAATTTCGTTGGGTTTTATCGGGTCCAAATCGCCGCTGGCGATTTCCCGTGTTCGCTTCTGATGTCATGTGAAGCTCCATTCGTCATTACTTTAGTCAGACAACCAGTCCCCATTACTCTGTAAAGTATCTGTAATGTTTGGCTATGATCGCTTTCATATTTTTCTTAGCCCAGACAATCCGTCTCCTGTCCGTCTGATGTCTATGCAGCATTTAATAGTCTTTCTATAATGACGTATTCTTTACTCCTTTCATGTTGATCTTTGCTCAGACTCTGCGTCTCCGTTAATCCAATATTACTTCGCTTGTTCCGTGAAGTCCGACTGACCACCATACTCATTGTACAGTTACCTCTCCTATCTGTCGCCGACTGCCCATTATGTTCTGTTACTAGCCGAAATAATACTTGTAGATTACTGGCCTTGGGTAAACACAACCGCGACGTAGTGGCGGCTACTTCCAATTGTCCGTCGATGGTCTGTTGATGTACTGTCTCATTGTTATGTAAACATTCCCTGTAAAATTGGCTGATTTCCCACGACTGATGAAGAATAATGTCTGGTGTGGACAATGGGTATAGACAACCGACTGCTTTCTCATGCCTTGAGAAATTTATCGACAAAATATCGGCAATAGGTTTTAAGAATTTAAATGCAGAATTACTCGCCTCTTGCGACAGTCATACAGTATGTTCAAGAATCTGAGAAGTGAAAAGTACCTGTTCCTGTACCTTGCAACGTTGGAGTTCCAGTACCCACCACCATTACAGTTCTTCAGATTTTGTGACAACTGATGCCCATCGTTTTGGCGGGAAGGCCGGGAGTTTTCTTTCTTTCAAGATAAGTAGCTGTTTGTTCGTAAACTGTACCACTTTATATGTTAACAGGCCTTCCTATGTTGTGCATTATTTCTTCTTTTGAATATTCTATGTTCCATGTTTATGTGGGTTTGGCTGGGAGGTGACTTACGTTAGGATATATCCCAGTTCACCCAGGGCCTACGTAAGTGTTCTGTAGGGACATTCTTACGGATTTCCCGCAGTGGAAATTTTCCAGCGAGTTTTTGCTGAAGCAGTTTAGTCCACTGTGTTTGGTAATCCGTGACATCTTTGTTTAGGTGTGACGAAACGTATCATTGTTGTGGTCGTAGTATTTTCTCTGTTCCTTAGTTTTTTATGATTAATTTGTTTGTGGGTGTCTTCCTCTCCTGTCTGTCTTTTATTTATATACAAATTTTGTGTTTATACACTGTGCTGTCGTGTGTCTTGTCACTCATTTCGCAGTGTCATTGCATTTTTTGCAATTCTTTTTCTTTAGTTTGCTTTCTTGTTTAGTTGATTCTGCGAATGTGTCATTTGTTCTTATATCTTGTCTTTGTCACTCTTGTTTACATTGTCTATTTTTCTTATAATCGGATAACATTATGATGCATATTTTGTAAGTAATTTATAACATTATTAATAGTTGAAAAGGTAATTATACAAGTTCTTATACAAGGACTTGCCACCCAATGAGTTGGGATAAAGTGAGTTTCTCCACTATACTTACATAAGAGACATATCTTATAAAATTAGACATAATTTCTACTTTAGATTATTTCATTAAACAAGGGAAATCCCTTGGTATGACTACTGATGAAGTAAAGAATTCGCACGTGTCGAATATGACAAGGCTCAGAAGTTCGAAGAGAGAAAACTTCAACTGGAAATTGAAAAACAGAAAATGGAGGCTGAAGATAGGAGATTGCAGATGCAGGCAGAAGAGAGAAAATTTCAGATGGAAACTGAAAAACAGAAAATGGAGGCTGAAGATAGGAGATCGCAGATGCAGACAGAAGAGAGAAACATTCAGATGGAAAATGAAAAACAGAACATGGAGGCTGAAAAACAGAAATTAGAGACTGAAGAAAGAAAAATTCAACAGCAAATGCAAATGGAAGAGAACGAACGAACGAACGAACGAACGAACTTTATTTTCAAAGGGTTGAGAATTGGGCACGCAGGCCCGTCTGACATTCTGCCCTTCCTTTCTCTCACCTTTCATACTGAATTCATTTATTCCCATATGCATTTTACATATCAATGTCAAGGAATTCAACGTTGCAAAGTAAAATAAAATAGCACACTCATATTAACATTAACTACTTACAAACATGACATAAAATATGTAGAAAAGTACAAACATCGTCATTAGAACCTACAATTGATATTATAAGAAAAGATAATCTGATTAGGGGGGCATGTAATCAAAACTAATAAAGTATTCGAAAAGTCTACGATTGTATGAATAGGGACTGAAAGAGAGCGAACGAACTTTATTTTCAAAGTGTTGAGAGAAAGGAACTTAGGACCACCAGTGAGATAAAACAAGTCAAAATGAACTATGAGGAATTAAAAGTTGAGTCCAAGATACGTGAGGAGTCGAATACAGAAGAGCTTCTTGATCTATTCAATGATAATACAGATCTCAGTCGCCAACTAAAAGAGAAGAATACTATATTTCCCGAGAGGGTTGATGAGCTTATGAGTAGCCATCATAGTGCTATTGAAGCACTCAAACTTGAACTTGTGCGGGAGAAGGCTACGGCTTTAGAAACTATCCAAACTCTCCAACAAGAGATTAAGATCCTCAAATTGGAGACTACATCTCAGAAGGAAAAATTGAGAGTAGATCTTAGGGATAGAATTGCTAAAGAGAAGACTCTTACTTCTCAGTTACACGACTTAAGGTTAGATTACAACAGGCTTCAAGTTAAAACCAATGAGAAAATAAAGAAAGCTTTTGCTAAAGAAAAAGCTAGTACAGAAGTAGAAATTACAAAACTTCGTAACAGAGTTGATGGCCTATTAGATATTGTCTTAAACAACAAGATGTTGTCTACTGTCAAGGTTGACAGTGTTAGACATAAAGTTGATGATCAACACTTCACAAATGCAAAGAGTCAGCCATATGAACTCGATGCTAACTAAAACATTAAACATGATGTAAACAATTCTTTTCGTGGCAAATACAATTTCCCACGTAATAACGATACTGCCTCTAAAAGTAGTGATTCTTGGCGTCATGCCAACAAAAGTAATCCTATTGTAACAGTCAGTCCTTTAGAACACGGTAAAAACTTTGATAAATGTCATCTCAAGGCTCCACAGACAAACCGTGCATCGACTTTTCAAATTTCTGATAAATTCGTAACAAGGGACAAAACTATTAGTACTCGTTCTCAAAATAATACCCATTATGTTCGTAACTATAAGGATTCTATCATTCCTGTGCACAGTGGTTTCGCTGATGCGGTTACTCATCTTACTCAGCACAGTCAGTATGATGCACCTCTTAAGCACATTCCCTCAAGCAAAAATACAAGCAATTTTGGTAGGAAAGACTATCGTGATTTTAGACAGTACCAAGGAAGACAATTACGTAGTAATTTTTCTTCTCCGAGAAATTGGAGACAATTTAACGGACCTCAACATTTTGTTTCCAACAATAATGGAAATTATGGTAGGAATAACTATACTAGAGATTATCAACCTTACAATAATTTTTCTCAGAGACAACAAAATTCATCTAATAGATATTTTGACCAAAGGGGAAATAGTAATTACAACAATGCTAACTGGGGTTCGAATAATGTGATGGCGGACATATTGTCTCGATGTCCACATAATTCTGATTAACTACCCTCTCCTAGATTTGCTTATAGATTACAGTGTCATACATTTATATATCTGCGACTCTATTATACATTATCGCACACTGGTAGAACACTTTTTGACCTTGTTTAATTAAGCATTCTGTTTAGTACGTGCTACTTTCTCTGTTACCTTTTCTCGCGTAACGGAGGAAGGGTTGGTTAACATCTTACAGTGGTCATAAGTTTACACAGCCACATTTGATAGGTTAAATTTAAAGTTAATTGTTGCCTTTTATAAAATCCTACCGTTATTAAGAGTCATTTTCATTGGTGTTTTTTTCACAGCGACGGCTTTTCGATGAGAATCAGAGCTGCTATGTTGATTGATTAAGCTGTTCCTTTTCAACATGTGTATTTGTCGCCTTGCGCAAGTTTTGCTGTTCTAATGAAGCCAGTCGGCATGTTGATTCCGTATTAGATGATTTTACCTCTTCAGGTTCATAGGATATTTCAAGACCACTGGAGTTTTCCTTACTATGTAACTTCTTTAGGATAGTAGATAGTATTGTATATTAGTATAGTATAGTATATTAGATAGTATTGTATTAGGATATGGTATAACTTCTTTAACATAGTATGTTGGTTCATCGTTATGCACTATTTCATTGCCATGTTATTATTATATGACTGTGTTCTAATAATGCACCATTTCATTCCCATATTATTCTTATACTACTGTGTTTTGATAGACGTTGAGCGGGCGACGATTGTAATGATGATACTATTGTTACTTAACTTATCATTACGATACATTTTGGTATTGTAAATTTTTTGTAAAAAAAAAATGAAGACAAGAGAAAAGGTTTTTTTTCTGACATTGTAATGTTTTTCTTTACCCAGCGCTTAGTTGTGCGCCAGTGGTAACTATTTATAACGGTATTGTTAATTTTTTTTTAGTCGATGTCCATAATAATGCATTATTAGTACCGTATAAGTGTATTAACTGGTTAAATTGCCTATTGTGCTACATTTAGATTGTGGCTTCCTTTTTATGGTTTTGATATATATACTCGTACATTGCCTTTTTGTTCTACGCTGTTTTGTCATAATTGTATTTATTTTACATGCAATGTATTGCTTAATTTCAATGGTTATCATGATGTATCTTTACCTTCTTTCTCTACATACATATCTTTGCTTTCCTTCTTTCTTTGCAGATCATTCTTCATTTAATTCCATCTCTTCTATTGACTTTTCAGTTATGGGTTCATATTTTGTTTATGCTTCCGTATTTCAACTACGTTTCACTTGATTCTACTTGTATACTTCTTCTTCTTACTCTACTCATACTTCCATCCTTTTTATTGTATGTTAATTATATGACTTAACATAATGTAATTATTTGTGGTAGATATTAGAATGTCATCGACCTCACATTTTTGTTCGATGTAATTTTCAAAAAAAAAATGATATCATTTTTTTCCCCCGGGGGTCGGTGTACTCTGTTAAGTCATATTTCTTATTGCTGGGAGGGCTTCGGGATGGCGGTCCCATCTCGCTAGTGCGTTTCCCAGGGTGTCTCTTTTTGTAAAGGGGAGAATTTTGTGATATTGAAGATATCTTTTCGAGGCCATATATATATATATATATATATATATATATATATATATATATATATATATATATATATATATATATATATATATATATATATATATATATATATATATATATATATATATATATATATATATATATAACCATGTGAATATTAATATGTGGAAAATTGCTAGTGGATGTTCTAGTTATTTGAGGCTGGCAACTTCAGCGTATAGAATGATGATTTCATGAACCACCAATGCCAATTGCTGATGATTGCTTAATTGCTAGTTTCGTAAAGAGAACTAAAGCATAAAGTAGTTCCAGGTTCCATATGGAACAGGGCGGAATAGGTGAAGAAATTATGTACATTCTAATTATACTTACAGTTTCAAACTAGTGTAAATGTCGATGTTAACATATGCACTTTAAAATTAATGGAAGTTTCAAACTTTTTAAATCAGAGTAAACATAAATGAAAACGCGTTCTATTTATATTGTGAACACTTTTCAATCAGTGGAAATGTAAATGTAAACATATTCTATCTGTACTATTAACCTTTTCATTTAAATGTAATGTAAAGCTAAAGCTATTCAATTTAAATGGAAAGAAAGTTTTATCCCGACGGATTAAATTTAATTCTCATCGAGGGTAAATTCTGAGATAAATGGGATGGTAGAATAGAAGAAAGGGAACACATAAGTATGTGTCGGGAAACGCAATACTCAGGAGAGCGTTTCGTTTCTATTCTTCATGATAGTTATTGGTGGTACCAGCAGAAAGTAATATATCTGGAACAAGAAGGGAACAGTGGCCTACGCTTTAAGACGAGGGACCAACTTTGCAGACACTCCTTGACATTTCTGGGAAACGAGCTACACCCGACAACCTTGACCAGCGACGAGCGTGAGCAGTGTAAAAAGAACCCATCAGCGGGAGCAGAAACTACTACTGGCAGCTAAGTGCAAAATATACGCTGCCAAAGTGAACTTTTTTCATCACTCTACTATTAATAAATGATGAAACTTTTCTTTTAAACTATTCAATTATTTTCAAACTGTTAAAACTTAAGTGATTATTAAATTTTGTTATTTGTAGTTTTTTACAAATTTAACTTCGATTCAATCCTTTTAAATGACTGCAGGTTTGTCTCAGTCAATTTACTACACACATTCTAAACAGAGCTATACCAGAGTAATAAGAATTCCACTGAGTAAATCAGAGGTGGGGGCTTAACGAGCTAAAATTAATCATTGCTTAATTCTTCACAAAAGTGGTCGGCAGATTCTAGAATTAACGTGCTCGGCCAAAGCAGCATTGTTTTCGCTTATCAGAATATCTTGTGAAGACTCACTTTGTGATAGAAATGTCATTACCCTTCTATCTACATCTCTGCCAAGAATAATCTTGTGCAAAGGTAGACACCTTTGAAGGCCCATAGTAAATACTCTTGAGTTTTGGCCACTGTTGGGGAACTACTGCGAAGCAGGGGAGGCAATACCGTCACAAATGTTATGGGGTGAAAATGTGAATACATTATTCTCCGTCAAAGCTGATTTGTATGTGGCTTAATGGGTAAATGTGTGAGTTGGCAAGGGGGTGGAAAAGTGATTGTGGGTTGCAGGTCTATCGCAGAAATGAACACGAGGGTGTGAGAATATATAAAATATGATAAAAGGCAAACTGTAAACATGTAGACAGTCTTAAGAACAAGGTGAAATGCGCCAATGCATGTCTACATTCAATCGCCGAGCCTTAAAACCTGCAACAACAAAAAACACACACAATCGTCTCTCAAGCTGTTAAAAACGCTTAATGATTTTAAATTGGACATGTTTTATTAATTCTCCTCGTCGAAAAAGGCTGATGTGTATAGTGATCTTTCCGTCTGGTTCCCATGAAAGAACGGAACCGTCAACAGTCAGTCACGTCTTGAGGAATCTCTCGCTTGATGCATATCTTGTGAGGGACTTTCTGGTCGAGATATTTCAAAACCTTTCCAGTTCTGTTTGAGGCGATTAAACCCAGACTATAACCAGATTGTGCGCAATACGACAGCGGTGTTCTGAAGACCCGTCATTTGAGGGCATCTTGGCCGCTACAATCTCACGCGAACGGAAACTCTCGCCGTGTCAGCTTTTTTCAGGTATCAATCTGCCACTGCCGATTATCTCCACACACAATTTATGCCATTTACGCACTCAAAATCTCCTCCCACAAAACTGTTGAAACCAAAGGCTCTTGATATCTTTGTTGCATTTATGGTTTGGGATTTTTGGCTTCTTGGGAGGAAAAATGGAAATGTCAAAGTCAGAAAAGTTGTACTAACGTAAACCTAGAGTCTTCACATAGTTATTGGGTCGATCTTTTTCCCTCTCCGGCAGTATTTAGTTACATTTTTGTGTGTACTAAATTGCCGTGGTCGCAAATTTTCTTTCTCTGCTATCAAGCAGATATTTAGTACTTTAATATCATCTTACACTACTCTCAGTGATAATTCGTCATGAACCCAGATAGGCCGGTCAGCGACCGAGCGTTGGGTTTACCTAAAGCATGCCGCGCGATAAATTACCCGTCTGTGGACAGATCGCAAACGCGCACCTATCACTCGGAGATATTTGAGCGGAAATGTTGTAATAGTCAGGGCAGATGTAAGAAGTTATTTGTAAACATTGCCAAGAGAAGATCGGATGTTTTCATTCCATATTTGGGAGAGATGAACTTTGCAGTAACGCATAGAAATTTCCATGAGGAAATATTTTGAATTATCCCACGAAACAAGCATGTTTGAAACGATTGGCAGATACTCGGTAAATGTGATGCCACTTTCTCATATCGGCGGATGTTTATATTATTTGGAATTGAAAACAATATATATCCTAATTATAACCCATCAGAGGTTGAACGGGATATCTTTTTCTTTCTTCATTAATTTAAAAAAATATATATATACTCGGTATGAAGGCACAACACTCCTTACGATTGGAGCCCTGCTAACATCGTAACAAACAAAGGCAGAAGAAAACAGGCAATATAACCTGACACTTCAGCCACAGTAGATCACTGTGAACATTCACTCGCGTCAAGAAGACAACCAGACCTTGCCAGAGTAAAGACTAAAATCAGCTTTTATTTATCAGACCGGACCTTGTTTGAGCATTCTCGGGACTTAAAAACTCGGGAAAAACTCTACCATTTTAACAAGGAAAAACCGGAATCTGATGGAACTGAAACCCAAGTCAAAGTGGGAACTTATTATTAAAATAACAACACCCCAGACCAAGTGTAAGAACCAAAACACCAGCGGGAGCAAAAAGCTCATTAGCATCTAAGTAGTCAAATAAAAGCTGCCAAGTGAAACTTCCCTTTATATAATTCCCCATTAACATCATATGACGATGATCAATTTTTGTTAAAGAATATTCAGTTTTTAATAACTGTTAAAACCTGAGTGATTATTAAATTTGTTATTTATATCTATCCAAATTTAAAATTTATTTTATCATTTTGAATGTGTTGTACCAGTATGTCTCAGACAATTTCTTAAATACACTCAGTCAGAGCTACTCATAATAATAATAATAATAATAATAATAATAAGAGGAAATTCGTTGAATTAACTCAGCGGGGGGCTTGAGCAAGCTATTATAAGATAACCCTTTCCTTCAAAAAATTTGTCGGCAGATCCTAGAGTTAACGTGCTTGTCACATAATATTTTGAGTTGCTGTCTTGTCCACTACGGCCGTATCCTGTGACAGTTGTTATACTGACTTTATTACGGGCTTTTCAGTAGTCGGCACCTTTTTCTTTCTCTGCTATGTAACAGATATTTTGTATTTTCAAACATTCTTACACTTCTCTCAGCAATAATTCGTCTTGTCTATTTACCTGATCATCCCTGCTGAGAGAGTAGATAGGTGATGCAATATTAACCGACAACCATGTTGATTAATCTCTGGTGTGGCCGACATCAGACTACAGATTAACACTAAAATCGCCTAGCGCAGTTGTTTAATCGCTGATAAGGCCAGGGTGCATTCTTCGCCAAGATGGTAATACACTGAAAGCTTGATAGCCACTACGGGAAGATAACTTATTTGTCAGCGCACATGAATGACATAATCGTTTCCTGCACACCTTGAAGAAAGTAAAATGTAATTGTAGGCATTTGCAGAGAAAGCAATCGGATGTTTTATTGCCATATATGAGAGAGGCGACATTTTGCATCGCGCACAGAATTTCAGGCGAAAATAATTTTGAAATTACCCCACTTAAACACGCATGTTTGAAACGATTGGAGCCCTTCGTAGCATCGTAACAAACAAATGCGGGAGATGACAGGTAATATAACCTGATCTTTTTGCAGTTTTAAGACACTGTGAAAATTCACTCGTGCCATGAAGACCATCAGACTGCCAGAGTTAGAATCAGATTTCATATATATCAGACCAGACTTTGTGGAACATCTTGCAGGACTTAAAGAGCCCAGGAAAACCATTTTAATAAGTAAAAACCGGGATCTGAGGACACTGAAAACACGGAGTCATAGTAGGAATTCATTGTTAACACAACAACACCCCAGAAACGTGTAAAAAGTTTATACTAGTGCCTTAACTTTATTCCTCAGAGCAAACAGTCTGTGAGCCAAGATTGGCATGGTGGTACCAGCTGAGGGTACTAATCCCTAGAACAAAGTGATGGTAGAAGTGGCCTGACGTCGAACTAGACACCATCATCAGAGAGTCTTAGAGACGCGGGACCAGCTTTGCCGCTACTCCCTGATCTTACTTGGAACGTGCTGCGCCTTTAATCTTGACCTGTCTGCACAGAACCCAAAACCCCAGCGGGAGAAGAAACTACCATTTGCAGCTAAGTCAAATCTAAAAGCTGCCAAGTGACTTCTTACATAAAACACCCTACCATCACACGGTGATGAGTATTTTCTGTTAAAGATTATTCAATTTTTTTAAACTGTTAAAACTTAGTTGATTATTAAATCTGTTATTTGTAAAACACACATTTAACGCCGATTTAATCATTTTGAATGTACTGCATGTTTGTCTCAGTCAATTTACTAAATACACTCTAAACAGAGCTTTACCTTAATAAGAAGATTTCCACTGAGTAAATAAGGGTGGGGGCTGTAATGAGCTGAAATTAATAATTGCTTAATTCTTCATAAAAGGCGGCGGATCAGATATAAGTTAACAATTGCCCTACCCAATGCAACATTGTTCTTGACTTCTGAAATATCTTATGAAAATTACCTTGAGATAGAAGCATCATTATCCTTCCATCTACAACTCTGCCAAGAGTAATCTTGCGCGAAGGTAGACACCTTTGAAGACCCATATTAGATACTCTTGAGTTTTGGCCACTGTTGGACCACTACTGCAAAGCAGGGGAGGCGATTCCGTGACAGTGCCCAGCCAATGAAGCATTGTTCTTACTATTCTGAATATCTTGGGAATTCTTCCTGGAGGTAGATGCATCATTATCCTTCTACCTACAACTCTGCCAAGAGTAATCTTGTGCGAAGGTTGACACCAATGAAGATCCACATTTTTTTTTTAAATTAATGAAGAAAAATATCCCGTTCAACCTCTGATAGGTTATGATTAGGATATATATTGTTTTCACTTCCAAATAATATGAACAACTGCGATATTAGACCCACATCAGTTACTCTTGAGTTTTGGCCACTGTTGGACCACTACTGCAGAGGTAAGGGGAGGCAAACCGTGATAAGTCTACATTCAGAAATCGCAAATTAATGAGAGTAATGGGACTTCTTTGGTCCCTTTGATAATTTCGGTAGATGTTTCACACTACAGGATTCTGGCGGACATATAGAGAGACAGGCAGGTAGGTAGGTAGCTAGCTAACCAGCTTACTAACCGTTCTTGATGACTCGACGACTGAGAAATAACAGTAGACCCACCTGGGCGAGGGACAAACCCTGAGGTCATTAGAAAGTCCCAAAGACGACCACATATAGCGCTGCATTTCCTATCAACGCACCAGATTAAAATGATTAAACTGACGACAGTGCCATCAATTAAATATTATGATCTGGTCACTGAATTGAGACAAGGGACTCACAAAAAATAGTCGTAGCTGTAGAAGTAGGCGCAAGAAATCTAGTGACAGCTTAGGTATGTAATAAAATGAAACTGAGCATGAAGGGACAATCAATCACAAGGGAACTTAAAAGTCTTGGCCAAAATGCGGAAAAAATTCTTGTTGGCTTTGGGACAGCCACAGTGGGCTATGGAATTCAGAATATTCAGTTTATATACAGGGTGTTTATAAAGTCGCTGTGCAGTGAAATTTACGCCCGGGCGAGACTACGTCACCAGAAATGTGGTTTTCAATTGGGGCTTGTTGTGTAATGCTGCACACGGGATTGTGGAACACAGCATTGGAACACAGAATATCATGACGTAAATTTGCATCATTCGTGACGTAATTTCTAAAATATTTTTCAAATTCACTGCATAGCGACTTTATAAACACCCTGTACAAGTACACTTTTTTCCTTCTCAGGCGCCTTACAGTAACCACTTTGGAAAATTGCAGCCAAGGGAAGTACGTTCTAATCCCAGGAACAAAAATTTGAGAATTATGACCCAATGCCCCTTCTTCTCCGAGCTGTGAAAGAGTTGAGGGGATTAAAAAAACTTGTCTAACGGGAAAACCCCAGCTGATGATCAGATCACCTCTTATTGTTATGCTCTGTATAGAGCTTCATATGATCTTTATTGAGATATTATGATGTCCACGGATACGGCTGATTCATAAACATTCGTAAGTCATTGTTACGAGCGCGTGTTTCTAAAAAGCTGATTAACTGAGCTAAACAAAGTACATCCGAAACATTTTACGAATAAAATTGTAAAAACACCCACGTTTGTTCTTGCACTTTTAACTCTTTAATGCAACACGATTCGGAAGAAATGTCAAAACCTTTACATCTACAAAATATTTACTTTTAAACACTAAAAGTATGAATCCGTTCGCCACCGCCCCTCTTCACGTGTAGACAATAAACGCGATGTTCCATTTGTTTGTAGGTCTTTTAGAAATGTGTCAGTAGGACTTTTAATGTTATATGGTGGAATCATGAATATATTTTTCCAGATGGCAGACAATTTCTATAATACCTGATCTGTGTGCGCGCGCGCGTGTGTGTGGGTGTGCTGACGCGTTATTTATAATAGGCCGGGTAATGACTGGTTGCAGGTCAAAGTTAGAATTGAACGAGGCAAAGAAAATGGACCCAAAAGGGGGAGGGGGGGGGAAGGAGATGTCGGTGTCCTGCTTAATGTATAAACAATGTAATGTAAATGGTTAAATTCTCCTGCGCCCTGGTTCATTCACCGTTCCTTAAAACAAACTACAAAGACACGACCGTCTCTAGACCAGTTAAAAACGCTTAATGATTTTTAATTTGACACATTTTACCATAGCTTGTCGTTCTAAGCGGTGGATATGAATGGGGAGCTCTCAGGCTGGTTCCCAAGGAAAACAGCAGTCAAAAGGAGGCCATGACTTAATGGGAATCTCGCGCTCGATCGACGTCGGTCTCGCGTTGGACTTTTCTTGGGGAGATGTTTGAAAATCTTTTCAGCTCTATTAGAGGTGGTTAAACCTGTTTATACTCCGAATACGCGCGATACGAGCTCGGTTCCCTGTAGACTCGTCATTTGCGAACATTTTGACAGCTATACTCTGACACGGACGGATGTTCTCACAATGACCATTTTATTCACGTGTTTGTCTGTCGCCACATGATTATCTTTCGACAGGAGTAACAAAAAAATGTAGGCAAGGCTTCATGCAAAAGATCCTCGACAAAATCCCTCAATCAAGTTATTGATATCTCTGTTAAGTTTATTGTCTGGACATTTCGGAGTTTGGAAATGTCGAGGTCTGGAAATTTACCGCTAACCAGCTGATAAAATTATCCTTCACAAATTGGTGAAAGAAAAAAAGGGCGGCAACTTTATTTGGTACGGTAGCTAATGTTAGTGAAGGACCGAGGACTAGATTGGAACCAGCCCAGTAGGAAGACAGTCAATAATATAGTATGGCGCTCTCTCTGGCAAATCTCTACACCCCAGGGTAAAAAAGGAACGACTAAGTAAGCAGTAAGTAAGTAAGCTAATGTTGGAATGGATGTAATAAGGGCCTATGTTAACTTTATTTGTCGTTAAATCTGTGTCGATTTTTTACCACAAAATTTGTTTAGAACATGACAGCGATATAATATAACATATGAAACAAACATAAAGGTATGTTTTCAGGCACTCGTAAGAAATAAAGAACCGTTTACAGGCCTCGGGTTTCCCATTGCTTATGTGATATAAATGATAATATAACATAACGGACAGACAGCCATTCATGACGGCAAACAGACAGACAAACAGACGGACGGTCGGGTATAGATAGAACGAACGAACTTTATTTTCAAAGGGTTAAGAATTGGGCACGCAGGCCCGTCTGACATTCTGCCCTTCCTCTCTCTCTCATCATGTATACTAATATCCTTTCATCCTCACATTTACTTTAAGCATTATTAAGGCATTTATCATTATAAAAGTAATATTACATTTGCAATAATCATCATAATTAAAGTGTTTTTAAAATAAAATTAAAAATAATCCAAAAAAAAAAAAAAATTAATAATAATAATGAATTTGAAAAAAAAAATAATAAATAAATAAAAAAACAAAAATAAATAAATAAATAGAATAAAAATAAAATAGATAGATAGATAGATAGATAGATAGATAGATAGATAGATAGATAGATAGATAGATAGATAGATAGATAGATAGATAGATAGATAGATAGATAGATAGATAGATAGATAGATAGATAGATAGATAGATAGATAGATAGATAGATAGATAGATAGATAGATAGATAGATAGATAGATAGATAGATAGATAGATAGATAGATAGATAGATAGATAGATAGATAGATAGATAGATAGATAGATAGATAGATAGATAGATAGATAGATAGATAGATAGATAGATAGATAGATAGATAGATAGATAGATAGATAGATAGATAGATAGATAGATAGATAGATAGATAGATAGATAGATAGATAGATAGATAGATAGATAGATAGATAGATAGATAGATAGATAGATAGATAGATAGATAGATAGATAGATAGATAGATAGATAGATAGATAGATAGATAGATAGATAGATAGATAGATAGATAGATAGATAGATAGATAGATAGATAGATAGATAGATAGATAGATAGATAGATAGATAGATAGAACTATCTGCTGAAACAGGGTAAAGCTGTTTTCATGAAACAAGAAACTATATTAATACAATGCTACGCACCAACGAATGACAGCGATGAAGAAGAGGTCAAGGATAAATTATATCAACAACTGCAGAAAGAAATGGAAGACACACCTAGATATGATCTTATCATAGTAATAGGAGACCTCAATGCGAAAGTTATAACACACAATACATATAATGAAAGAGTAATGGGGAAATGCGGCAGCGGAACAGCAAACGAAAATGGGGATAAATTAATAAGTTTCTGTAGCATTAACAACCTGGTCATTGGAGGAACATTTTTCCCACACAAGTAAATTCACAAATTAACATGGGAATCAAAAAATGGTCGGGACAGAAACCAGATAGACCACATCATGATTAATTGTAGATGGAGACATGCATTACAAGATGTGAGGGTAAGAAGAGGTGCAGATGTGGGAAGTGATCACCATTTAGTAGTAGCAAACTGAAACTAAGAACGGCTGGACTAACTGTAACTACATAGAAAAGGCTTGACATCAGCAAATTGAAGGACCCCCTTACCAGAAAAGCTTTTGCGGCTGATATAAAGAAGCGATATCAATTTGCCAAAAAGTCAGGAAAAGGCATTGACTGATGATATAGACCAGAACTTCAACAACATTTCAACAATATATAAGGAAAGCAGCAAATCATGCTTGGGATTCCAGGAAAGGAAGAAGCAAGACTGGATAACACCAGAAACATTAAACACCATAACGATGAGAAAGGAAATGAAAAGAAAGAAAACAGAAGCGAAGTCCCCCAGGTTAAAGCAACTATATAGCGAACAGTACAGTCAGCTGGACAAGGAAATTAAACGCCAAACCCGAGCGAACATAAGGAATTTCCTAGAAGATTTTGCAAGACAGGCAGAAGAGGCAGCACTGAGAAATGAACAAAGTATACAAAATAACTAAATTCATCAGCGGAAAACGAGGTGCAAACAATATTTCATTAGTAAAAGATAAGCAAGGAAATCTCATCACGACAGAAGAGTTAGACAGGAAACAAGATGGGCAGAGCATTTAAGGGAAACTCTGAACAAGGAACCACCAGAGTCACAATTGAATTTTCCTGAGGCTGAAAACGATCTAGATGTTAATACAGACATTCCACGAAAAGAAGAAATCATCACAGCAATCAAAGTGTTAAAGAAAGGAAAAGCTCCTGGCCATGATAACTTAAATGCAGAACTATTTAAGACAGACCCTGAGCTAGCAGCAGAACTATTAGAACCACTATTTGCACAAGTCTGGAAAACAGGGACAACACCAACAGAGTGGAACAAAGGAATAATTGTCAAATTGCCCAAGAAGGGAGATCTTGCAGACTGCAATAATTGGAGAGGAATCACTCTTCTCTCAGTTCCCAGCAAAATACTAGGCAGGATAGTTATACAGAGAATTTCAAAAGCAGTAGACCACAAAGTGAGGAAAGAACAAGCAGGATTTAAAAAGAACAGAAGATGTGTAAATCATATATTTACCCTCAGGAACATTATAGAGCAGTGCTCAGAATGGCAAAGACAGCTGTATATTAATTTCGTTGATTTTGAAAAGGCTTTTGACAGTATACATAGGGACAGTTTATGGAAAATGCTGAGGGCTTATGGAATTCCAAGCTGCAAAATGTCATTCATAAAAAGCCTCTATGCCAACTTTACGTGTAGCGTTGGGCAGGGCAACCTAACCTTTGAGGTGAAGACAGGAGTACGACAGGGATGCCCCTTAACAACCACTCTATTTTTAACAGTCATAGACTGGGTGATGCGACAGACAACAGAGGACAGTCCAAGAGGAATAAGATGGACAACATTTTCTACATTGGAAGATCTGGAATATGCAGATGACATTGCACTACTAGCACATTCACATCAACACATCCAGGAAAAAACGGATAGACTTAATAAGTATAGCCAGCAGGTGGGCTTGAACATCAATCTAAAGAAGTCAGAGGTTATGACGCTCAATGTGAGCAACCCTGAGCCCATATCCGCAAGGAATCAGCAACCTTCATGTAGTGAAAAATTCTAGATACCCCTATATAAATTGGAACAAAACTGGAAAATTAGAACATAAATGTAAAGCAGAACGAAATAATATGAAAGAAAGAAGAATGGTGAAAGACCAGTGCTTTCCCAATAGCGTACGCCTGCGTTGTAGAGCGCCATAATGGCTGAACAAGAGACCCTCCTTTTTCTACTTCGTCTGCATAAACTCTACGTAAAGCCTGCACGCGAATCACAGTCGTTTCTAAAAATAAAACTGGTACTGTATTTCTCATTCAAGACAAAACCGATAGACTGAATAAGTATGGCCAGCAGGTTGGCCTGAACATCAATTTGAAGAAGACAGAGGTCATGACACTAAATGTGGGCAATCCTGAGCCAATAACAGTAAGGAACCAGAAGTTAGAACAGACAGACACATTTACTTACCTAGGATGCATAGTAACACCTGACGGCGGAACAAGCAAGGACATTAACAACAGAATGAATAAAGCGAGAACAGCCTTTGCTGTTCTCAACAACATTTGGAAGTCTTCTCAGTACTGCACAAACACTAAATTAAGACTGTATGAGAGCTGTGTACTTTCGGTGCTTCTCTATGGTGCGGAATGTTGGAGAGTAACAGAGAAGGAAATGTCGAAACTGTCCTCCTTCCACACAATCTGCCTAAGGAAAATTCTCCGAATCTTTTGGCCAAACACCATCAGCAATCAAGAACTACTTATTCGGAGTAACCAGGAGGACATGCACACCATCATAGCTGGCAGACGCTGGAGTTGGGTTGGCCATGTCCTCAGAAGGGACCCTGATACCATCACAAGAACAGCTATGCTATGGACCCCCGAGGGAAAGCGAAAGAGAGGCCGACCAAAAACAACTTGGCGGAGAACTGTGGAAGCTGAGATGCAAAGAATGAACCACACTTGGGGCACTGTACGAAGGATGGCCGCTGACCGAGCAAAGTGGAATCAATTTGTTGCTGCCCTACAAGACGCCACCAGGCGTGATGGCCGCTGACTGCTTTGACGGTTGGCGGTTATGGATCAAAGAAGAAGAAGAAGAAGTATTTCTTAGACGACCTTGATAGGCACACTGCATAATGACCTAGATACAAATACTACATTAATGAAATTATACACACAAAGTTGACCTAAAAAGACAGACGGGCTAAGCAGAGACGAGAAAGGATAGACGGAGCGAAGCAATAATACTACGTCGTCTCGCAATTAAAAAGTGAACGCCAATCGCACGCGAAACGCATGAAGGCCTGATTTTTTCAAATAAACAGTGATAAAAAAAACACTAACGATACGAGGATAGGTTTTGAAAACAGGTTTAAAGTCTTATTGGGAAACCTGACATTCTACTGTTTTATGTCTAAGCTCCTGACATTAGTCTGACAGTACAGAAGACATCCCATAGTATGGAAGTGAACAGGTGGTAACAGCAAATACACGACTATCATAGAAAAATACATATGTTGAACGAAGCCACTTAGCCCCATTAAACTTATATATTCTTGTACCTTAGGACTTGCTGACAAAGAATATGTTATGTGTTACGCAAATAGTCTATTAATTAACAAATTATAGCCAAAATACTATAGTGGGGTTGACTGACAGCACAAGATCATATCTGCTTATTTTTTTTAATGGCATGTTTGGAAAACACTGCTTTGGGGGAAATGAGGCCGACAAGTTAGATACGATTTGATTGGCTGTAGTAAAATGTAAGGCGAAACCTTATTGGTCTAACTGCAACTACAAATATTGTTGTTAATGGCAACGTATAGGATGGATAGTTTTTTTTCAAAGGCTCATGTAAACATGGCCTGATTGGTTAGAACGTTAGATATGGTCAAATAGAAGCGTCAGTTCACTGCCATTTTTGAAAATAAATTCTGTGAAAATCAAGTACGTTGAGAGCAGGCTAAGAATTTTCTAATAAAGGAAAAGCCTGGACAAAGGCAGATCAAAATTGTGCCAGAATTCATCGCCAGTCAACGTTACTTGTTTAATATTTCCTTGAATTGTGGTAAGCTAGACATATTTAATATATTTTATAGGAAAATTGAATGTGAAATGATAAATTATGTCTGTATGTGTGTGGTTCAGTAGCAAACATGAGGCAAAGCCTAGATATTGCTCCACCTTGTAAAGATTGTCAGAGAGGAGTATAACTGCCTATACAGATAGATATATTGGATTGCCATATGTAACATGACACCTATCCTATTGTATAGAAGGGATTAACGCTGGAATTGCAGAGGCGTTGTAACCATTAGGGAGAGGAATACTGGTGTATATTGTCACATGAAAAGCTAGCAGTTGGCCTACAGCTCTGAACTTTATGTTTGTACTGTCTTGTACGTCAGTGTGGAAATATATTATATATTAGTTATGAAGAAGGAGGCACAACCTTCTTATTTCAGGGACCGTGGTACTGATGTTAATATAGCAGCACATGGTCTGAGCCTTGCTTGATCCAGAACACTGGCAGCAGACTCCTTGCCCAAGATAGCGGCCATTGTGGGTTTTTTTAGCAACCTGAGAAGCAAGCGAGCAGAGGATACAGTTTTCCTGCAGCCGCTATATGAGCTAAGAATGTTTCAGCACGAGCAGCTCACCCTTGTATAACCCACCTCAATTGAACTTACATAAATAGTCCAAGAGGGACAGTAATTGTTTTAAAAAGTAAAAGAATCTGTGAATCCTTTAATATTATTTCCACCAGTAACAAACACATGAAGTCGTGATGACAACCAACAACCTAGCTCAAACAGCCAGTATTGCCTCATAATACTACCTCACAACATTACACTCATATTATAATAATATTATATGTCGGGACAAAGATCCTTTGTATAAAATTTTGTACTTACACATTGTGTTTACATTTGATTGTGATTCCTGATTCACTGTGTAGTAGGATCAGGATATCTATTTATTGAAAAAAATGCAATACATTTGTTAAAATTTAACCCTTGACTTAATAAGATAATCTTTAGAGTGTTAGTTGTTTGTGACTGTCATATTGTTGTCAATTTGTTGAGGATCTTAACTTAGGTGTTTATCTGTCTGTTGGTTGTTGTGAATTACACTCCATCACTATCATAACCCTAGACATTAAACGTAGTCATCACTAAATTCAAGAATAAGTCTGATTGAGGTCTAAATGTGGTAGCAAGTAAGGTCATCTGTAACACACCAAACTTATTAGATACAGATACCTTCACAGCTGATCTCAGTCAGTACACTAAGTCCCCTATAACTATATTTACATAATCCCAACTTACCACACTTCACATACCTAGGATGCATAGTAACACCAGACGGTGGAGCAAGCAAAGACATCAAAAACAGAATGAACAAAGCGAGAACAGCCTTTTTTAGTCTAAACAACATCTGGAAGTCCTCTCAGTACAGCACAAGCACAAAATTAAGATTATATCAGAGCTGTGTGCTTTCTGTGCTTCTCTATGGTGCGGAATGCTGGAGAGTTACAGAGAAGGAAATGTCGAAATTGTCCTCTTTTCACACAACATGCCTAAGAAAAACTCACCGAATCTTTTGGCCGAATACCATCACCAACCAAGATCTGCTTACTCGGAGCAAGCAAGAGGACATGCACATCATCATAGCTGGCAGACGCTGGAGCTGGGTTGGCCATGTCCTCAGAAGAGACCCCGATGCCATAACAAGAACAGCTATGCTATATATATCAGTTTTACTAAAACAGCGCATTAATAACAATTAGGCACCAATTTGCGTGAAATATTTGTTGACAAACGGGGGAAAAATGGTTTCATTGCATGCTGAAGGTTGCCGGACAAACGTGCACTATTTATACGTCTTTGTCTTTGTCAGACGAAAATTTAACAGTGTTGCCCTGTATGGTTATATTCAATATAGATCTATATTTAACTACTTCAAAGTGAAGCAATTTTTTTTTTAGTTCATTTTCAATATGACTTCGAATAAGACTTGGCACTTGCTTGAGTATGCAGTGAACACAACTAATTCTTTTAGTACTAAAAGTTTAAGCATTTGAAATTGTTCGTAAATTGTCATCTCAAGGCGGTTTGCGTTGCACTATGTTGTGCGCCTTGCGGCCCAGTGCATCCGTCTTCAGCATACATTTGTTCGGGACTGCTTCCCTAGCCTCTGGTTTTCCGTGACCTTCCTGCAAGGCAGCAGTTGTTTGGCATCAGAGTTGTCTCTCCTAGGAAAGCTGTCTTTCCGGACCAACGAGTCTTTCCTACCCGGGTTTGTGTGAAGTTGTCTTTCTCTTAGGTGCATTGTCAACCAAGACTTTCGTGCTCCTCCTGCGCTGATTTTTTTTTGGCATGGTTCACTCCCTGGCTTTAAAGGATAGAGGACAAACAGCGAAGAATGAGGCAAGAAAGCATTTAACCCATGAAGTGGGAGTTGGGAACCTTGAGTTGACTACTGCCTTTATTAGAGTCATAAATGTGGAAATCTGAGGGCGAACGAGGAAGAAGAAGAAGAAGTTCGTAAATTGGCGGATAAACATGAGAAAGCAATCTAATCACCCGGTGGCGACTGTAAATGCTGATCATGTTTGTTTTCCGTCCGCCTGGTATGAGAAAATGGGTTTCGCAGCCCAGTGACGCTTTGTTTTCTTCGCTGCTTCCTTCCGAGCTCTGTGCATCTCAATTACTAACGAAGGCAAAACGTGAGCTTTATTGGTTACATCTTTGTGTTCAGCTGATGATCCGAATGTGCACAGAAAGGCGCCAAAAAAGCAAATATGATGAGTTGAAACCTTCATTAGTGGATACATTTATAGCTGGTCTGAAGTAGAGACTCCGGGGAACGGTTTTAATTTTCTGGACAAATCAGCAGCGAGAATAGTCTTTAATTTATCAGACTCCTGGCATCGTTATGGCCATTTAGCTGTGTGGTGGATCACATTATACGCCTCTTGCATGGCGTTTGCAGACGTTGTCCGATGTCAGAATGCTCATGCACGTACTCACGAAGAAAGGAATGTCTGGTTTCACGGAATCTTGGCCATGCCTCCAATACTGTCATTCTAATTTTGATGTTAAGTCATTCAATGTCTAAAACAGACGTGAACTACTCAACCTGAACATCCTGATATACTGAACTGAATTTAACAGTGCGTCAAAAGTTATCGAGTCCATGTCCTGTCACTACACGCCTGCGTAAAAATCACATTCTACTTCGTTATGAGCATGGGCCTTTTTCATCTGGAAAATGACCGCAGACTACCATCATTACTTTCTTTGTGTTTTTTATTATTATTATAATTTCGTCTAATTGCACAAGTGTCGCGCAGTGACCGATTATTATGACTTGCACCTCTCCTGGGTAAACCTCTAAAATGTATTTGATCTTCGTCGTTTCTGGTGATTTCTTCTCGTCGTCGCCGTCATCATCATCATCCTCTCTTACCATACTGGAAGGGTGTAGGTAATATCTCTCCGTAATCCCCTGTCTTTGATGTTGCCTATGAGTTCTGTTGGTGACTTCCTGCCATGCATTGCCTTAGGTCCCATATGTTATATTTTTATTTCTTCCCTCAGTCTTTATCTTTACTAGCGTTAGTTATATTTTCCACTACGTTTTTTTCCCCTCTCTTGTGGCGAAGTGTAACAATACCAGTTGTGGGAAAATTATTTCTTGGTAAGTTCGTGCAATAGGTTCGGAGATTTTGTCAAGTAACGGTGCCGAATGGTTCGCAGTATGACAAATTTGCCTCTTTCATAAATCATATAAAATTGAAAGATGCACAAAATAAGGAAAGTTTGGTGTAGAAATGAAGCCACCCTTCAGCTGAGAAAACAAAACAGAGGGTGAGTAGGGCTACTCTACATTTGTAACATAATTGCATATTTTGTTGCAGGTTGTGCATAACAAATTTAAATTTATCACTTCATTGATCAATCATGCTATGGAATGTATAATAGAAGAATAAGATGAGTGGAAAGTGGAAACCACACCAGATAACAACAAGGTATATCCTAGACCTATATGTCAGGATCATTCTATTTCTGATGGACCACTACTGCACTTTCCAGAGCTGACTGGACGGAAAGACAGCAGATGTAGAGGGACTGCGAATCATAAGGTTGTAAATGGATGGTGTAATAATAATGTACATTATAATAATATATTTGGATGTGTATTTGCAAAGTAGACACCTGTACTACTGAAAAAGTAACCAGAAACATATGTGCGCATTCATAAACATGCATTACTGATGGCACTGAACAACCATACATTAGTATTGTGGAACTCTTGGAAAGAAGCTAGCCACAGACTTTATGTTGTTTCAGGTTTCAGTCATATATATATACGATGGGCGTTCAGAAAGTAATGCACCACATCGTTTTTCTCAGCTAATAATGAAGATAGAAGCTTGAAAATTTGCACACTTCAAATATGGCATGTGCCAATTGTGTGCACTAAATTGCACCGCAACCGGCCAAACAATACGGCTGCCCTAAACCGTTGAAATGGAGCGTGTTAGCAACTTGCGTTATAAACAGCGAATTGTGATAGAATTTCTCGTTGCAGAGAAGGAAACTGTTGTGAATATTCACAAGCGTCTATGTGATGTGTATGGAAGTTTTGCAGTCGACAGGCACGATTTGGTAACATATGGGCGTCTTATGAATATATGTACCGCGCAGTTCGTTAGATCAGATGAATCCAGTTTTATCCAACATTGTGATGTAGAGAGAAATCCCCAAAGCTTAGCCTTATTCAATATTCATTGTGGATAAAATAATTCATATCTGTGGTGTATTGTGTTCTTAAAGGATTTTGCGAAGGGAAAAGAAGGTTAGTAGATCTTATACATAGAATTAATACTTTTTTTTCTTATTCTTTATTCATTTTAACCTCAAAGCTAAATGTGCCAAAAATAGTTTTTCAATTAATTCTTTTCATAAATGATTAATAAAATCAGAAGATTTTCCTCTAAGATGATAGGCTGCTAGGAAGTAATTAATAGTACATACTTCACCTTCATCTAGCTTGTTAAATCATCATCACAGTCTTCCATGCGCACACACTCTCATTTAACATCATTAGAATCGAACTCATAGAGATCAATAGTGAGAAGTAGGATAAATAAAAGTCAACCAGTGATATTAAGTGTGAAAACTTACGAAGACTTTTGTGTGTCTTCAGTCCATCAGGTCTGAGTCTATACGCTACGTGTCTGATGTCTAACCAGAAAAAATTTATCAAAACGGACATTTGGCAAGCAGAATTCGCCATAGGACATCCTTCATTCCTCAATTAAAAAGGAATATTTCTCGCCCACGATTAAGACGGTGGACGCAGCATTGTCACCTTATATCACGTGCGCACACGTTCAATACATATTTAACGCAAGTTAAAAAAACTCGAAAGCTTACTACATGAGTCCATCTAAAGCTCCAAGCTGATTACTAGTCTAAATATCAAGTTCAGCTCCATCGGAAGCTTACCATCTGAAGTCACCCTAAAAAGTTCAAAAGTTGAATCTCATATTTGTATCAAGTGCAACACACTCATAAGCGCACTATATGAAGCAGATTCCAAAGTATACTTTATGAATCACGAATACATACTACATATTAAGAACCGTTCGTGAAGATATCCAATCTGGCAAGTAACCCTCAGAGATTAGACAACAGACATTTTTCATACGACAACTGATAACCGTTGATCAACGCTACAGAGATATTGTCAAACAGTAAAGGACTGAATATCTTCAACGTTCTCAGTACAACAAAAGTTTTCATCAGAACGTCCTCGATTTAGAGGTACCCCACTCGACATTCCTTATAACAACTTGGGACATTCTATGCATACATGTAAATCATCCTAACCGGGTGAATAATTTAGAGACACATGGACTGTGTAGATTACTCACCATTTTGGTAACACGTTTCAAATCACACCATCATCATTTCGCTTTACACAAGCTCATTCTTCTATTTAATTGACTACAATATTAATATCTCATCTGTGTGTTTTCGTGTGAATCGTCTTTTACTATCATCACGTTCTAACCACTACTAACCCTATATGTGTAGAGATTTAATTAATAAACCCACTAATCGTTTGATCATTATCTAGTTTGTTAATGTATCACTCGTGCTGTCGGTGTCAAATATTTACATATAGGGGAATTTCTTCACTCAGATGAGGTTGGGAGCTTTTTGTGTTACGGGATCTAAAGGCAGAAGCTAAGGTCGTGGGGAAACAGAACTCTTTCCATAATTCACTAGAAAGCTGTCCAGTGGAAAGCATTCGCATTCTCTTCTTCGTGTTCTTATCTCGGATAGGTCTCTATCCTTTCTTAACTAGCCAATTTCTGGAGATCTTCTACCTAAAACCTCATAGGCTATTCCTGACGAAAACTACTGTCGTAGTTGCTCCAATACTCACCACTCGACAATCCTTGAGCGAGTAAGTGATCTAATAGTTAACCTTTTAGACGTATTTTCATGTCAGTGACAATAAATGTTATTTCACTATAAACATGCTACTCAACTATTTCCAATGCATGAGTTTGCTGAAGTCATAACTAATCACTGATCTTCTTTTCACATCATGGCAGAAATAAGACAGGGTTTTTAAAAGATGATGTATAATTTTGTTACTTTGGGAGTTACTTATTGAACCAAGCAGAACAGAAAGTGTATTAATGGTCCTTGTACTTTTTCATAATCTTCCAGTGTTCTTTGTCATGACTACAAACTTGATAAGTGTGTCTTCAGTCACATTTCTTATCTCTTTGTCTCGTATTGGACATTAGTTGTTCATCATGGGATATTCTCGAAATGTAGGCTATTTAGTGCACATCTATGCATATACCATGTTTGATGATTGAAGAACTATTCTGTTATCAGTTATATAAATGATATTTTCTATAGGAATCAGGACTTTAAGAATGTTTACAATTATTTAGCCATTTAATGAATGTTGCCACTTGACTGACGAAATGTAAGCTCGCCGATCTGAAGCCTTTGAGACCAGGAACCCACAACATAGATTTACTGCTCAAGGGGCAAAGATGTAAATCGATAGTTCTCAAACCTTGGCATCCCAACATGTTTACAGCAGCATAGGAAACTATCACCCTGTGGTTCTCAAACCACTGTTGACAGTGACCTCAAAATTAAAATACTGCTCCATGAGCACAAGGTGAACTAGTGGTTCTCAACCATTTGACGACCCCAGCCCCAAACCTCACAGTTTTTGAAACTCACTACCCACATGTGGAAAACCACGGCTGCAAATAAGCAGACAGCCAGATAGAGGTTGAGAACCCCAGATACGCTATAATGTCAGTTAAGTAGGAGTATTTCATAGATACGAGGGGCGTTCAGAAAGTAATGCACCACATCGTTTTTCTCAGCTAATAATGAAGATAGAAGCATGCAATTTTGCACACTTTAAATATGGCATGTGCCAATTGTGTGCACCAAATTGCACTGCAACCGGCCAGATAATACGGCTGCCCTAAACCGTTGAAGTGGAGTGTGTTAGCAACTTGCGTTATAAGCAGCGAATTGGGATAGAATTTCTCGTTGCAAAGAAGAAAACTGTTGTGAACATTCACAAGCGTCTATGAGATGTGTATGGATATTTTGCAGTCGACTGGAGTACAATCAGTCGCTGGGTTCAGAGAATCAAAGAATCAGGAAGTGGAGATACGGAGCTGTTTCATCGGCCGCGCTATGGACGTCCTGTCACAGCCACCAATGCAGAAATGTTGAAATGCGCTGAGGGCATTATTCTTACTGATAGGCGAATCACTACTCAACAATTGGCCTTACAGCTGTCAGTCAGCATTGGTAGTGCAAATGCAGTTATAAAAACTCGGATTTTCTAAGGTTTGCGCAAGATGGGTTCCTCGAAATCTCACAAATGACCACCGATTGCAAAGGAAAGCAATTTCTTCTTAATTGTTGGAGCGTTTCAATGCTGATGGAGAGAACTTTTTGGCTAAGATCGTTACAGGTGACGAAACCTGGGCACATCATTTTGAACCTGAGACAAAAAGACAGTCAATGGAGTGGCATCATCCGCAATCACCACGAAGAAAGAAATTCAAGACAATTCCTTCAGCTGGAAAAGGTCATGATCACCGTCTTTTGGGACATTGAAGGTGTGATTCTTGTGGACGTTATGCCAAGAGGAGAGACAATCAATTCGCAAGCTTACATTAAGACATTGAAAAAACTCAATCAACGTTTTCGCAGAGTTCGGCCGCCCAAGAATCCAGCAGACCTGCTTCTCCTTCACGACAATGCACGACCTCACACAAGTCTGGCAACACGGGAAGCAATCACCAAATTGGGTTGGACTGTACTATCCCATCCACCCTATAGTCCCGATTTGGCACCCTCTAATTTTCATCTATTTGGTCCACTTAAAGATGCACTCCGTGGGACAAGGTTAGAAGATGATGAAGGAGTGATTCATGCAGCGAAGAAATGGCTACATGATCAAGACAAAATCTGGTACGGGCTAGGAATACATGCCCTTGTTTCGCGCTGGCATAATGCCGTACAAGTTGCTGGGGATTATGTTGAATAATACCGATGTTTACATGACATATCCATGTATATTGTATATAAATTTCATGCTTTTTGAATAAACAGCTCCTGAGAAAAACGATGTGGTGCATTACTTTCTGAACGCCCCTCGTACTATATAACACTTTGTTATTGAATGTTAGCTATGATTGTTTTAATTTGATTTCTGGTGGACGCTTATTGCCCATCAGACATAAGAGATGATTGCTCTTGAAAAACCACTAATGGGACTTCAATTGTTTAATCCTCCAGTCGAACCAGGTTACCCTACAAAACCAGGTTACCCTACACAACCAGGTTACCCTACAAAACCAGGTTACCCTACACAACCAGGCTACGAGTTGAGGATACAAACCAGATGACCATACCAAAACTCAGTTTACCCCTACCAACCATATCCTATCAACCAGTAACCCATTCCTTACTAAACATCCCATACCAGAGGGCTCAAACCTGAGTGATAGTCCCATAAGCAGAAGAGGTTTTCAGCAGGGCTGACTTACTCCATCCGTATCTGTGATGCGCACTGAGTCCAGGGAAGCAAACTCTACCACCCACTGAATCCATTGACCCGTTTATGCTACCTAAGTGCTGGGACAAACCAACCAAAAGAGGCAGACAGAACAAACATCACCTCCGCAGCTACTAAAGTCCTGGGAAAGTTGAGTATAAACCCTACTAGCAATATAATAGAAGAGATCTCGTGGTCCAGATGACCACAGTAGTTGTTTTTTTTTTCTAAACAGTAGAGCAAAATTTTGTCATAGATATATATACCGTATGTACATTTTAAGATGTGAGAATCTATATCTTTTTATAAATTTAACATAACAGAGTGTGTTGTTTAATTTTTTCTTGTTACCTTTATTTGGGGGTGTATTTTGTTTTTGTTTACAACATAAATCTACACCCTGGGAGCCGAGCCGTCAACAAATTAACTTCTAGTGGGTCGGGATATTTTAGTTAATGTGGCTGGACACCAAATTTTTTTTCTCGACCTCATGTACATTACAAAGTCCTTTTGTAGGATTTCTGAGCAAGAATTTATAGTCCAAAAAATATCCTGCTAGTTGCCAGAATTCTCTTTGCGTTAGGGATTTCTGGTAGATTATTTCCTGAGGAGAGGCAGTTCCTTCGAACTCGTAGACTTATCATATATATATCTATATCTTTTATTCTTCCATTCCATCCAATCTGTCCTTCTCCTCACAATCGCCACCACATCCATCATTTAAGGAGCACTCAGATAAGTGCAGAAACAGAAGAACTTTTGATCAATTTACATGTGTGAAGAGTCAAGTCGTACGAAGAAAAAGACGCGTTAACTTTTTGTCAGAAAAGCAGAGACACTTTAATTCAGTTAAAGTATACATTATTAGAGCACAGTGATTTCTGTGAATATTGTGTAATTATAAAGTTCATATCCATATATCATTTTCATCAAATTCCAAGATCAGAAGAAAAGTGAATCATTATAAATAAATTGATTTTAATTGTAATTTGGATTTTGTTAATTTCATAGTTACAGTTGTGTTCAATTTGAATTTCATTGTTTAATTAAAGCATATGATAGTCGTTACGATTAGACACTCTTGACTCTTGAATTTACTTATTACTATCTGAACAAGAGCTCTTTACAGTCTGACTATAACCTGTGCCATCCATACACCAGTGCTCATTTATGAGACTGGGGTATATCTTGTAGTTCATTAATCTTTCTTGAACTATCATCTACTATCATCAAAATAACATCTATAACTAAAATCTCGTTACATCTCTAAACATGCCTTGTTAATTTTTTTTTTTTTTTTTTTTTTTTTTTTTTTCTTTGGGTCTAATATTTTGCTGTGATACCCTGTTCAACCAAAACCCATTGAAGGGTTGCAAACGGTTATATTGGGGTATATAGTGTGTTAACATCTTCGCTGGTATCATTTTCCTAGTCCTGGAAATGATTAGCCCTGAAAAGGACTACTAGCTGACTGTCTGGATCCTTCGTCGTTGCTTGTATTTTTATGGTGTCGTGGCGTTCTCATGGAGTTCCTTTCCTGCCTTACAGGTTACAAACGGTTGTATTGCGGTATATAGGGTGTTAGCGTTAGTCTTCGTTGGTATCGCTTTCCGAGTCCTTGAGCTGATTGTTCCTGTAAAGGACCACTAGCTGCCTGTTCTGTAGCTACTTGTTGTCTGTTACCGGTTTGTGTTGTTCAAAGGCTGTCGCTATTTTATTTCCGCTGCTTCTCTTCTTTCTAGTTTGCTTTGTATTTCCTGCACGATTTCGGTTTTTATTTTGTCTTTAGTTTCTTTGTTTTGTTCTCTACTTTTTGTAAGGGTATCCTCAGCTATCTTTCTTTCTGTTTCAATTCTTTTGAGGATTTCTTCGTTCTCTTCCTTTAGCTCTGTGAGTTTGACGATGTCGACTTCTATCTCGTGTTTGATAGTTTTCATTTCCTGTAATATTGCCTGGGCGCTCTGTACGGCTCCTATTGTTTCGTCTCTTATGGCATCTGAGTCTTCGTTGTGTTGCTTGTTCGTCTCGACTTTGAGTTGTTGTTTTATGTCTCGCATATCTGTGGCTAGTCTTATCAGCTGGGCTCTTGTGTGCTGTTCTTGTTTACCAGTGCCGCCTGAAGCCACTCGGTTTCTTGCTTCTCTGAAGGAGATGTTTTTTGTTATCGATTCCTTCAGTATGGTCTTTGTCTCATGGAAGATCGGACATCCACGGTATCTTGCCCCGTGGTTCCCAAGACGTTTGCGCAGGTTCTGTTGGAGTTGCGAGCTTTATAGTTGCTATCATCTTTCGCATGGGGACATTCATTGTATACGTGGCTTCCCGCACAGTATCGACAAACTATCTCTCTCCTGCATGTTTTCTTGGTATGCGAGAATTGTTGGCAGTTTGAGCACTGCATAACAGGAGGAATGTACTCTTCTGTTTTTCGACATCTATCATCCAGGTTAAGTTGCCTTGGTCTTGAAGACCCTTCAATAGTTAGGATAATCAAGTTGGTGTCCTTCTTGTCCCATGTCTTCAGTCTTTCCACCTGTGTAATTTTTATGTTCTTGTTTTCTGTTTGCAGGCGGCTGTGGATTTCTTGTGTAGACCGACTGTTGTCGACCCCTCTCACAACCATCTTTTTGGTCTTCTTGAAGATCTCCACAGTAGCTTTAATCTGGTGGGGCAGCTGGACTTCTTTGTGCCCGGACTCTAGTTCGATCATTAGTTGGTTTGTTTTCTCCGTCTTGTTTAGAGTTATGATAACTCCGTTGTCGTGTCTTGAAACTTTAGATATGCTTCTCCTGCCCGTTATTGACTCAAGTATGCCGATTACTTTGTCGTCGGGTAGGGCCCTGAGCGAGGCCTCACCTCCAGACATCTGGGTGATCTTAATTATTCTTTCCTGTAGTGCCACGTTGGATACTGCGTTTTGATGCTTGCGAAGTTGGCACGTTCCAACTTCTGTCTCAGATTGTGTGTACGGTCTGCGGGACGGATTCGCATTCTGGCTCGTCTGCATCTGGTCAAGTTTCACCGGAGTTGGCTGGTCACTGTATGTTGGAGACTCGACAATGACATCTCGTTTTGCCGGTGGATTAATTTTGTTGGGTTTCAATGCTTTGTTACCCTCTGTCTTCGATGTTGTCTTGTCACTGCACAATGTAGCTACCGCCTCGACACCTTGTTTCAGCGGTGATGTTGCTAAGTCTGGTTTCGGAGCTTGTTTGTCATCTGCCTTCGAATCTTTGGGTCGATCATCGGTCGTAGTATCAGAGGTTACGTTGATCGTCTTCTGAGAAGGACTGGCCACGACGCTAGGAGTATCCGTGCTCTCTGGATGCCTCTGTTTGCTCTTTGTAGGTTCTTGTTTGATGCTGCTGACAAGTGTTTGAGGGCTTGTATAGACCTTCCTCTTTTTAGCTTGTTGCGTGGTACGAGTCATTTTTGTAAATTCTGACGGCTGTGTTCGCCCTGAAAAGGACGCTCGTTTTAGTATAGTGCTGTCTTCACGATCGATCTGGAACGGATAATCTGATGTGCCTTGTTAATTTTTGCTGCTATTTTCTTTATCTCTGCTGTGACGTGTACTGGAAAAGAGCCTACAGTAATCTGACAGCTTATTGTAACCTTATAGCTGCTGTCTGATTTGCTAGCTAAACATGCATTTTACCAACTGTCTATTTCTGCAACGTACCATTTTGTCCCCGCCTACTATTATGTAAACACGGGCAAAGTGTTTACCATCTTCGTTGACCTGTCAGTCATAACAGGAAACAAATCACGCTTTGTTTACCTTGTTCCACTCACGCGAGCTTATCTGTCAATCATATAATATTTGACAGACAGCACGTGAGAGTGAGACACATAACAGACTTCTTTGAAGTTTGCTCAGGGGAAATCCAAAAGCCCCAATGCCCTTTGATCTGGGAACACGGGCATCCTACAAGGAAACCCGCTAGTGAACAGAAAGTCTTTTGATATCGGTCAAAGCTCCAGACGAGAAACCCCGGAAGACCGAAACACGAAGTCTTTCATCTTGATACCTCTAGCTTCTGAATTTTTGTCTTACTCAGGAGCGCGAAATAATGCATTGGAGATCAAGGAAAATTTAATGATGTATATACTACTGTTTCTATAACCCATCTATCAGCCGTCACTCAGAATTTGAGAAGAATCTAGCGCGCAGCCTTAAACCATTTATTTTGGATTATTGGTTAAAAAGTGATTCGAAGAGATTTGTATTCTGGAATTTCTGGTAAATAGTGTTAAGTATTAGAAGTGTTTTACAGTGATAGCATTTAAAGTTAAACACTTAAATACTTGTACTTTAAACATACAATTAATAACTGCACTTGGATCTTTTCCTTGCTAGTAAGGTGTATTAAATAAAATAACGCGTAGCGATTTCCATAACCAGATATTCAATTAAAATGTTAGACCACGTTTCCGACCGCTACCTAGCTGAGACGAGACGGTAATTTGTGTTTGCAGTGTAGTAGGTTAACCAGACCTAACTTAGAGGTGTTAGAACGACTGACAGTGGGAGGACAGAATACGGTTTATATTTCATTTTTTAAATTATTGTTATTATAGCGTCTATTGTTTTTTAAATGCCATACGACAAATTAACAGACACCGACAATTTACTAGATACTAAATGATAGGTAATAATTTGTACGTGGCGCATTGTGAGAAGAAAATAATAAATAACACACTGTGCGTGTGACTGCCAGCCGCGAGAAGGAACGGAAGAGTCTTCATTAACTCAGTCTGACCAACTTCTGCGGCCTGTGGTGTCTGTATGTAATGCGTAGGGAAAAAACACCGTGTATCTTTTAAATTTGTCAGGATTTGACAGAGCGGAAGAGAGACTATCGTGTCTCCGTCTATACATATTTATATTTACATATAGTGGTAGCATTTTCCCATAAAATATTTCTTGTATTGTAGCAGACCTGATCCCACGTGGACGGACCAGCGGTCTTTTCTTTTCATTTTCCATGGTTAAGCGTGTACAAGCCGAGATACTAGTGACGTATAATGGAAATAGAGCCTACAGTAAGCTGACAGTCTTTGTAATCCCGTTAGCGTTCTATGATTTGCTAGCAAAACCATGCATTTTTCTGCCTGTCTTACTGTCGTAATTTTTATCTGAGAGGGTGCTGATGAATATTGGTCCCTTTAGAGTGTAAAGTGATATTGAAGGCTCTGTGAGAATAAGGATTTAGGTGAATGAGGTAGTAGATTCACAAGCACTGGGAAGGAGCAAGGACAGTCTCTTATTACGACAATATCTGTTTTCTCACAGACTACTCCTATCTCTCTTCTGCACAAACAATTGTTTGTCAGTTCCAGTCGCTCAGGCGCGCTCACCGATTTGGTGATTCTGTCGCTCAACGTACATGAATACAAACTACACAGATGGAAATGTTTGGAGTTTTAGGCCAACCGACAACCAACCAAATAAATATTCATACTTTTATTATCATAAAGGACTCACACATAATTGTACATTTACAGTCAAAAATCAAAGGTTACAGAATACAAATATAACTAGGGAAGAGGGGGTTTTGAGGAGAAATATCCCATCCACCGTTTCCCGTTTATATCTACTAACAGACAAAACCCGGTCCCAAAGACAAGAGGGGGGGGTGATCAGAGATAGGTAATTTAACCCACTGGTAAATTTATTACTCTGAGGCAAGGGGTTACAGAAAAAGGGGGGGGGGGGGTAGAGGAAAGCTAGGGTTCTCAATTGTCTCCCTTTAAATCAACAAATTTTACGGGAGGGGGGAATGAACACAGTTACCCAATCCCACTAGGAGAGATCCCGTACAAGGAATATAATGCACCTTAGTATAAGGTCGAACTAATTAAAAGGGTAAAGAAAAGATAAATCTCCTTTCATTCAAAAAAACACACTAGGGCTGGCCATCCCAACAAACACACACGCAGACTTACCGAAAGGTGAATTCTGGCACTTCATAGGAAATACATCAAAAAACAGCACTAAACCTTGACTTAGGTAAAAGTATTTTCTTCCGTGTACAGCCCCAGATTTTGCGGGTTGTTTAAGTTAACAAAGTGTCCCGAAATCGCTGGACGATGAAGTTTAACGGTACTGTTTGTTTATTAGATAAAGTTCCTAAAGAAAGGCACAGGCACTTGGCTAAGCGTGAGGTATGGTGTGGTTCCTAAAATTGGCACAGCTGGTGGAGATAACTTCCTTTTTCCGTAATGTCACAAGTTAAGAAAAACACTGAGGTAAGTTCTTCTTCGGGGGGGGGGGGGGGGGGGGGGGGGGGGGGGGGGGGGGGTTAAAATCCACTGAATATGCGTGACAGACAGTGTTCAGGTATCGATGCTTTTTCTTCACAAATAGGGGCAGTGAATAAAATATGTTCTGCTTCCAGTTGTCGTTAAGGGCTCTATATGAACTAGTATTTTTAAAGTGTTTCTTGAATGGCTTTTTTCTCAGTTATGTTCAGAGGAGCGGGGCCCATTATAGGTCGCCACAAGTTTAGCTTTAAAAAGTTCATATGTTACTGGAGTTATCGAATTGAGTTTGGCAGAACTCTGTATATAGTTAATAATTGCTGGGATGCAGGTTGAATGATCGTTCTGAATGAAAGATAATCAAAACAAGAAATGCATTACAAATCATATTATAATCTGACGCGATAAATTACAGTTAGCCTATTTACTTATTAGCGTCGTCAATTAACAAATCAGGAAAACTTCCCGTGAGTTAAAAATAATTAAAAGCACATCTATCTATACAGAACTAAACTGTATTAAAGTTATAATTCTCTTTAACGTCTGCAAAATAAATTTACGCGTCAATTGTATTAGGAAATACTTTTAGCTGCAACATTAGTTTGCACTAGAACTTTGAAAATGGGTTTATTTAATAAGGTTAAATTTACACCACAATCCATTGAAATCAATTGAAATAACTCGACCAATGATCACTCGAAGCTAATGTATAAATTACCGTCTGCACAGAAAGAATACACTCCAATAGTCACGAAGGTAGATGAAATCCAGCAGGAATCCGACTATGCTAGTGCAACTAGGATTCTGTCAGAGCGAACGATAAAATGCAGTTTATCGGAGTTCTCTATTTATACTTCTCGAATGTAACTTGAATGGGGCGTGTTAAATTTTCGCACCTTTCTTGATCTTGAGCAAAATTCGGGGTACCTCGCCGATGTGTTAAACGTTGCGATTCCTTCTTTTTCCCCGGTCTACCGATTTTCTTCCGTCTCAGGCTGCTCGCATAAGAGTGCGAAAATTTCCCGAGAAGCTAACTCTGTGAGCTGCAAGTCCCTGATTCTTTAGATCGCGGCCGCTCCACGTTGAATTCTGAAGATCAGCCTGTTCTTTGATGGTACCGCTGCATGCCGGTAAAAGTTACAACAGATGATCAGGGGTTCTAAAGTTATGAGATACCAATATTCTGTTATCATCCATCGAGTCAGGGAAATTCATTTGTCATACTTAGACGTACGTCACAATCGTCCCCACTTTTGAGACATGGAAACTCGTTTTCATGTTTAATTTATGACAATGAAGCTGCCCTGATCGGTAGCTTTTGGATGATTGGCATCGTCGATTTTCTCCTCTTCCTCCGTGGTCCAGTTTCTACTCAAGAAGTCAGCTCCGACATTCTGTTTTCCTGGAATATATTCCACTTTGAAGGAATAAACACTCAATAGCAAGGCCCAACGCATTATCCTTGCGTTGAATTCCTTCTTGGCACCCAGGAAAGCTAGTGGAGCATGGTCTGTTTGCACCGTGAAAGAAGTACCATACAGAAACTCATGATGGCGTCTGATGCCATGAATCAGAGCGAGACATTCTCTTTCAACGACACTGTAGTTGCGTTCCGCTTTATTCAGTTTCCGACTGCCATAGGCAACTGGAAATAGCATGTTCAGGTCACTGTCATCGGCTTGCAGCAATGTTGACCCGATGCCCTGACCTGACGCGTCAACTCTCAGTATGAAAGGTTTCTTAAGGTCAGGTAACCTTAGGATGGGGTATGCCGACAACTGTCCTTTCAAAGTACTATACGCGTGTTCGCACTTTTGATCCCATATGACCTTATCAGGACAACCTTTCTTGGTGAGGTCAGTCAGAGGTGCTGTCAGTCCGTTGAAGTTCTGGATGTATTTCTGATAGTATGCACATAGCGATATGAAGGAACGTACGTCTTTCTTCGTTCGGGGTCTTTTTGCTGCCACAATTTTCCCCACGTTCTTCTTAATAGGCCAACTGCATCCGTGAGAAATAGTATGCCCCAGGAAGTCTAACTGTTCAAACCCGATGAGACATTTGCTAGGTCTGGCTGTGAGACCCGTTTCCTGTAGTCTCCTGAGGAGCATAGCAACCGTAGCAATATGTTCTTCATAGGTTTCCGATGCAATTAATATGTCATCCATGAAATTATGGATATGGGGACTTTGCAAAGGCTCTAGAAGCTTCCTCATCATCCTGGTGAACACTCCTGGTGCGTTATGCAAACCGAACGGCATCACATTAAATGTGTAATGTCCTTCGCTAGTGCTGAAAGCTAACAAAGGTTTAATTTCCTCCTTGACTGGTATTTGATAATAACCTTTACTGAGGTCAATCTTGGAGAAGTTCTTTGCTTTGCTGAGCTTGGTGAACAACTCAGAAACAGTTTGGAGAGGTTCGGGCTGGAATTCCGTTACAGCGTTTAGCAACCTGTAATCAATGCACAGCCTAACTTCCTTATTGGGCTTCTGCAACAGCACTACACTCGAGCTGTAAGGAGATGTAGACTCACTGATAATTCCTGCCTGACGCAGCTTGTCTATTTCTCCGCGAAGTGCATCCGCTTTAGCGTATGGGATGGGGTAAACTCTGGTTTGAACAGGGGTCTCGTTTGTTAATTTCATATCAAATTCAATGAGATTTGTTCGACCAGGTACATCCGTTAAGACTGCACTGTACTGTTTTAGTAGAGCCCTGGTTTCTGTTTGTTGTTCAGCGTCATATATTTGCAGTTCCTGGGTGATAAACAGATTCGCGGCTTCTGTGTCTAATCCTGAGTCTTTCGCTTCCTGTCTCAAAATGGATCTTATCCTAATTCTCTCAGCCATTGTCAAAGAACTGGATGCTTCTAAGACTAGAGAATAGTAAGATGGAACAAGAAGGGGAAAAACTCAAGGCCGCTACGAGAAAAACAAAGTAAAAAATTTACTGAATGACCTCGTGTGTTAACTTATCGCCGCTATTATTGTCACTTAAGACTCGTAACGCAAGCAACTATGCCAATTCAATGGTAAGTTACTGTGGTAAAGTGGGATGATATAAATATTTATAGGGACTTAGTGTACTGACTGAGATCAGCTGTGAAGGTATCTGTATCTAATATGTGTAGTGTTTTACAGATAACCTTACTTACTGCCACATATTTATATCTCAGTCAGAATTATTCTGGAATATTGTATTGGCAACGTTATATGTCTAGGGTTATGCAAATGATGAAGTGTAAGTCACCACAACAACAAACAGATAAACAATTTAATTATTCCACCACACTTGACAACACTGTGACACTCACAAACAGTCAACACTCTAGAAGACTATCTTAAAAGATTCAATGATAAATTTCAGATATATACAGATGTATTGATTTTTTCTACAATAGTGATCCTGATTCAACTACACAGTGAACCAGGCAATATTATAACATGTAATTACAAATATTATGTACACAGATATAAATGTGGTCTTTGCATTGACATACAATATTAGTAATCTATGTGTGTGAGTTGTGATATGGTAATATGAGGTAATACTGGTTTTGTTCTTCAAGATAGATTCTTATTAGACATCATGACTGCATGTGTTTGTTTCTGTTGGAACTAGTATTGGAGATGTTCTCAGTTCCTGTCATTAAAACAATTAATTACCCCTCTTTAATTAATACAATTCATTTTAAGAGGAGGGGGTACAAATTGTTGAGCTCTGTTGGCCACGAAGGGCTTAACTTTCGTGATGGCGGCAGGCAAAGACTCCTCTGCTAGACTTCTTCACTGGTTCTGAAGACACCTCACTGGTTCTGAAGACACCTCACTGGGTACTACAGGGACCAAAGAGTATGTTGTAGCCTCTGGATTCAGCAAATGCTCAGACCAGGTGCGGCTTCAATAACTAGGACCACAGTCCCTGAAACAAGAAGGATGTACCTCCTACTTCAGAACCAATTTATACTATCTGGCTAGACTGAGCACAATACATCACAAACACAGATTTCAGAGCTTTAGTTTAACTGCTATCTTCTTCTGAAGCAGTTTACTCCAGTATTAACCTCCCTAATGGTTACTACGCCTCTGCACTTTCAGCTATAAGTCCTTCCATGTCATAAGGTAGGTGTCAGTGTACTATGTGGTAATTCCATGTAGTTTGACTTTTCTCCGACACCTTCTGTTCAGGTTGGAGCAATATATATATAGATATAGGCCTTGTCTCATGTTTGCTACTGAACTGCACATATATACAGACATAAATTATCAATGTACATTCAATTTTCATTAAAAAGAGATCAAATATTTCAACCTACCACAATTCAAGAAAATAAACACAGATACGTTGACTAGCAATGAATGTAGGCACAAATACTGGCACAAATTCCCATCTGCTTATGTTCCAGGCTTTTATTTAGCAAAAATATGAGCTGGCTTCAACGCACTGTTGCTTTATCAAGCTTATTTGAACTAGTGGTCTCGAACTAACGCTATCAATTAACTATATTAACAGACCTAACCAATCAGGCCATTTCTACCCCATCGTTTGAAAAAAAGTACTCTTACTTCCGTCTCCCTTGACAACAAAAGATAGCATTTATAGTCCGACTAATCGTGTTTAGCCTTACATATCATTCCATCCAATCAATTCAAATGTAACTTGTGGCCTATTTCCGTACAATGGTGGTTTTAAAATTCTGCCACTGAGCGACTCCGAGTTTTTAGGTTGTCTGACACCCTCATTATTTTCTTTTGCCTATAATTTATTAATTCCTGGACTATTTGCGTAACACTTAACATATTCTGTGTCAGCAAGCCCTAAGGAATCCAAATATCTCAATCTAAGGGAGCTAGGTGGCTGCGTTCAAAATGTGCATTTTCTACCACCTCCTGTTCACTTCAATCCCCATGTGGTGTCTGGGTACTGTCATGTTTTCAAACGTAAATCCATCTAATGTCATCTTTCCTAATAAGCGTTTTTCAGGTTTTTTAAAACCTAACTCTGGGAAGGGTAGTGTTTTTATCACTGTCCGTCTGAAAAAAAATTAATGCATGTGGCCTTACACGCGTGATAGTAGTAATTGTATATCGCGTTACGCTTGTTGGGGGTGGCATTAATAGCGAGACGCGTGTTTAGTGTTGCATGCGTTCCTGATTTTCAGCCCTCCCTTCTTTCCATCCTACATCCATCTGTCCATTCGTAGTGTAATTAATTTAGGTCATACGCAGTGTGCCTCTCAATGTTTTTTCTTAGAAATGCAATACCCGTTTTAATGTGTTGTGGAAACGCTTGTATTATGCAGTGGCTTGTATTTAACGTGGAAACGTTACAATTTGCAGACCACGCATAAACAAAGGGGATTTCGAGTACTGTCATTGTGACAGCACTGTTCTTTACCATTCTTCTTCCTTTTATAGAATTTATTTGTTAGGCTTTACATTTATTTTTTAATTGATATATGTGGATTAGAATTTCTCACGACAGTTACACTAGAAAAGAATCTACTCTTACTAACAGTAGAGAAAAATTTATATTAAACAATTTAAAAGGGGAAAAAAAAAAATTTCCCAGAAAATGTTAATTCTCTAACAACAAACTCCGTCCCTGAAGACAATTTTTGAGATGAGACGTAGTTAACTTAATTTTTTAAAAATCAGAACAATCCGTCTTTAGCTTAGCTCAACTCAAACGCTTCATAACCTTTAGTGATTGTAAAACAATCACGCAGTCCCAGCAATTATATAACCAAAAATTTTCAATTCCCTCTGCCAGAGAATACAAATGTGACAATCTTTTATTATCACTAACTGCCTGTTCCTGTGGAAAAACAAACCTGTCTTAATTATTGTGTGGTTGGCCCAAAATACTGAACGGCTTGGTCTAGGGGAAGTAATACTTTTAAAGATTATACCCTACTTCACAAAGACAATCAACCACACTCTATTTTAATTAAGTTCAGAATCTCGAACGAGCTAACCATATATTGTCGTAATTTTTATCTGAGAGGGTGCTGATGAATATTGGTCCCTTTAGAGTGTAAAGTGATATTGAAGGCTCTGTGAGAATAAGGATTTAGGTGAATGAGGTAGTAGATTCACAAGCACTGGGAAGGAGCAAGGACAGTCTCTTATTACGACAATATCTGTTTTCTCACAGACTACTCCTATCTCTCTTCTGCACAATTGTTTGTCAGTTCCAGTCGCTCAGGCGCGCTCACCGATTTGGTGATTCTGTCGCTCAACGTACATGAATACAAACTACACAGATGGAAATGTTTGGAGTTTTAGGCCAACCGACAACCAACACAAATAAATATTCATACCTTTATTATCATAAAGGACTCACACATAATTGTACATTTACAGTCAAAAATCAAAGGTTACAGAATACAAATATGATAAGGGAAGAGGGGGTTTTGAGGAGAAATATCCCATCCACCGTTTCCCGTTTATATCTACTAACAGACAAAACCCGGTCCCAAAGACAAGAGGGGGGGGGGGGGGTGATCAGAGATAGGTAATTTAACCCACTGGTAAATTTATTACTCTGAGGCAAGGGGTTACAGAAAAAGGGGGGGGGGTGTAGAGGAAAGCTAGGGTTCTCAATTGTCTCCCTTTAAATCAACAAATTTTACGGGAGGGGGGAATGAACACAGTTACCCAATCCCACTAGGAGAGATCCCGTACAAGGAATATAATGCACCTTAGTATAAGGTCGAACTAATTAAAAGGGTAAAGAAAAGATAAATCTCCTTTCATTCAAAAAAAACACACTAGGGCTGGCCATCCCAACAAACACACACGCAGACTTACCGAAAGGTGAATTCTGGCACTTCATAGGAAATACATCAAAAAACAGCACTAAACCTTGACTTAGGTAAAAGTATTTTCTTCCGTGTACAGCCCCAGATTTTGCGGGTTGTTTAAGTTAACAAAGTGTCCCGAAATCGCTGGACGATGAAGTTTAACGGTACTGTTTGTTTATTAGATAAAGTTCCTAAAGAAAGGCACAGGCACTTGGCTAAGCGTGAGGTATGGTGTGGTTCCTAAAATTGGCACAGCTGGTGGAGATAACTTCCTTTTTCCGTAATGTCACAAGTTAAGAAAAACACTGAGGTAAGTTCTTCTTCGGGAGGGGGGGGGGGGGTTAAAATCCACTGAATATGCGTGACAGACGGTGTTCAGGTTTGAGTTTGGCAGAACTCTGTATATAGTTAATAATTGCTGGGATGCAGGTTGAATGATCGTTCTGAATGAAAGATAATCAAAACAAGAAATGCATTACAAATCATATTATAATCTGACGCGATAAATTACAGTTAGCCTATTTACTTATTAGCATCGTCAATTAACAAATCAGGAAAACTTCCCGTGAGTTAAAAATAATTAAAAGCACATCTATCTATACAGAACTAAACTGTATTAAAGTTATAATTCTCTTTAACGTCTGCAAAATAAATTTACGCGTCAATTGTATTAGGAAATACTTTTAGCTGCAACATTAGTTTGCACTAGAACTTTGAAAATGGGTTTATTTAATAAGGTTAAATTTACACCACAATCCATTGAAATCAATTGAAATAACTCGACCAATGATCACTCGAAGCTAATGTATAAATTACCGTCTGCACAGAAAGAATACACTCCAATAGTCACGAAGGTAGATGAAATCCAGCAGGAATCCGACTATGCTAGTGCAACTAGGATTCTGTCAGAGCGAACGATAAAATGCAGTTTATCGGAGTTCTCTATTTATACTTCTCGAATGTAACTTGAATGGGGCGTGTTAAATTTTCGCACCTTTCTTGATCTTGAGCAAAATTCGGGGTACCTCGCCGATGTGTTAAACGTTGCGATTCCTTCGTTTTCCCCGGTCTACCGATTTTCTTCCGTCTCAGGCTGCTCGCATAAGAGTGCGAAAATTTCCCGAGAAGCTAACTTCGTGAGCTGCAAGTTCCTGATTCTTTAGATCGCGGCCGCTCCACGTTGAATTCTGAAGATCAGCCTGTTCTTTGATGGTACCGCTGCATGCCGGTAAAAGTTACAACAGATGATCAGGGGTTCTAAAGTTATAAGAGGCCAATATTCTGTTATCATCCATCGAGTCAGGGAAATTCATTTGTCATACTTAGACGTACGTCACACTTACTCACAAAAGATTATTTTTCATCCACGCCTTTTTTCATTGAACATAAACAAACGAAGGGTTTGCCAACTTTCGTGACCTGCCCATCAAAAACAGGTAGCGAATCAGGTTTGTTTACCTGGTCTCCTCACTCGAGCTTATCTGTCAATCATACGATACCTGACAGACCGCACATGAAAAACCACAGACCCTTTGAAGTTCGCACTCAGGGAGTCAGAAAAACCCCTGGGCTCTTTGATCTTCAGAAGCGGGCAAAATCTTCGAGAACCCCGTTACACGGATATAAATCTTTTGATGACGGTTGAAACCTCGCCAGAATGCCAACCGTAAACTTTTATCTGGGGAACTCCTGTTTCTGATTCTCCGTTACTCACACAATACTGCGAAAAGTAACATCATCTATAGATCAGAGAAACATGATGATATATAAACTGTGTTTTCTTAAACCTGCTATCAGTTGTCAATCAGAATTTTTGGATAGTCTAAGCACGTAGTTCTAGAACCATTGTGGAAAACGTGTTAATAACATTCGTGGGGATTTTCAATCTGATTTTCTGGTAATATAAATTAATGCTTACGTGTTTAAAAGTGTTAAGCTTTTACCATTATAATCCACTTAGATTTTCTAGCGTTAAAACTAGTGAAATAAAATAACGCGTAGCTATTTCAAACCAAATGTTCAGTTATAATATTAATTTTCACCACACACTTTCTCACATAAGAAGAGACGGTTAGCTGACTGATTTAAAGGCTAGGCGTGACTAATAGTGACAGAACAGAATTCAAGTTTTATTTCATTGTGCGTATTTATTATAAGTGCCTATTATTTAATATCATTCGACTAAACTATCAGACGCCGACAATTAATAGCTATTAAATACTGGCGATACTTTGTGTAAGTGCGCATATAGGTCATTAAATAATAATTGACATTGTACGCTGATCGTTAACCACGAGCAGTGGTGGTGGTGGGGGGGGGGGGGAGTCGCATAACTCATCCCATCTGAAAACTCAGTGCTAGTGGCGGGCGATAGGGTAGGCTAAAGACACCGTGTGCCTTTTAAATTTAATCAGGACTGTCGGAGAGGATAAGAGATCGTCTTGTCCCCGTCTGTGTGCATATATGTAGCTATATAGAATAGTAGCATTTTTCCATAAATGTTTCTTATATATTCCTAGCAAACCTGATCAAGGGCATCCTGCGATATTTTGGTCTTTTCTTTTTACTGATTGGTTAATGTTGTCTTTTCTTGGCTTGTGCGTCACCAATTTCATTGGTGTCACCAATTTCATTGGTGTCACCAATTTCATTGGTGAGCAAATATTTGCCAACGATACATGAGAAAAATTTTAACGGGTAAAATTTAAGTGGACTTTCCAAACCCAGCAATATTTTTTTCAATTTTATCAGCAAACTGGGGTAGTGAAAAAAAAATAACATTCATTCCCGACTACTGACAGTCGTATTTAATCGTAGCATCCAGAATTTACGCTGTTTCAGAATCGGCACTCTACCATAGAGCCAGCCGATAGGATTATCATCATTTATCAATTGTAACATTTTTAGCAACCTGATGTTTCCCAATACTGGAAGTATTTTCCTCTTTTAACTGTGAACCCCAAGATCACGTTTTCTACATCAACTATTGACGGTGACATTTTGTCCATCCAGGAAAAAAAAAAACCACACTAGATTCGGCTTTCACCTCACTAGTCTTTATTTGTAGAGGATGGCCTGGGGCCAATTTGGGAATTAAACCTGACTTTTTTATATTCAGGATAATTGTATTTCCAAGAGATATCACCAAGAGTAGGTAAGAGTGATTGAGTGGCCACTGTATGAAAAAGAGAGTGAATATTTTTCTTTGTTACAGGGACTTTACCAAAACTGGATTTCCTTAAACTTGTTAACTTTACTGGGAAGCCTATAGTAGGAACTTGTTTACTTTACTGTCTACTCTGTAACATAGTGCAAACCTTCGACCTTTGGGTTATTAACTTTTTGGGTTCTTTGTCTTCAGAGGGGAAGGCCACATTTATTCGTCTATTTTCATTTGTATGTAAATCTGATTTTATTTAATGATTTTCTCTTTAGATATTTGGTGTTTAATGATAATAAATAACAAAGAAAACTTAACTTTGTGCGTTGGTCAGACTCATACCAAAGTAACCGTAGTTTTTCTTGTTTGTGTGTCTTGTTGTCACTTATCTGTGTGTGTGTGTAGTTAAACTTATATTTATATGTATGAGGATGGCAATGTTGTCTTGTAATAAATTATAGTCATATAGATAGGCTGGAATAGAGAAACGTACTCATTCACATATTCAATATTTGTAGTAAACCATATGTATATCCAAACAGACGTTTCAGCCGAGCGGGAAACAAGACTGTTTTCCCCACCCGCCCTCAGCACTACAAGAGTTGTCGCAACGAAATTATTCAGTTGTAGTTCCTGTATCTAGAATCACATTCCCCTGTGCACCTATCGGAGGAACAGTGCTAGTTTTTTTTAGAACAGTGAAGAAACTGGGATGATACATTAATCAACAGAAACAGTAGGGATTATGTTCATGGAATAAATGTACCAAGGGATACCACAGACCCAGGGGAAGAAAATACTTTGAGAGGTGGCCACATTTGAGAGAGCGTGTTGATTTTATTGTTGCTTTACTTTACTTGGTCTTTTATTGTACCAATATTGTAATTCTGTAAACCTAGTGCTATCCTTCAACCTTCGGGCAAATATTTTCTTTGGGTTATTTTTCCTTTACGGTAAAGGCGTACCATTCTTCTTTATTTCCTCTATATGTAAATGCTTTTCTTGATATTCTTTGGGTAACTTGATGTCGTAAAACAGTTTAGTGATAATAAACAACAAGAAAACTTAACTTTGTGTGTTGGTCAGACCCATACCCATTTATCCTTAGTTTTTCACGTTTGTGTGTCATTGTTGTCACATATTGTTGTGTGTGTGTGTGTGTAGAGTAACCTGTTCTTTCATTAGACAGGGCGGCAAAGACTGTCTTATAATAAAGCATAGTTGTACGGATAGGCTGGATGAAAGAAACCTGCTCACTCCAGAGACATATCTTTCCCTCAACCTAGCACCTGTGAAATCTATTTTCTATACATTCTCGTGTATCTGTCAACCTTTTCTCTTTACTTACACTGGGCCCAATAAACCAATTAACCTACCGTACGACATTTGCAATTATTTGTACTCGTATCTTTGGCCACAAGAAACCACTCATTAAGTTTCTGTTATATTTTCATTATCCTTCTAAGAAATTATTTGAAGAATAATGAATATATAGTAGAAATTTTTTGACACTGATTGTAAGAAATACTGTGCACCTATTATCATGATAAACTAGAAGCTAGAAAAACAAACACATCTCCGAGGAATGGTAACGCCAGAGGGTGGAACACACAGAGATATCAATAACAGAATGAACAAAGCCAACAGCCTTTGCAAACCTAAATAACACTTGGAAATCCTCACAGTACAGCAGAAACACCCAACTAAGAATATATGAGAGTTGTCTACTTTCTGTAGTTCTGTGCTGGTGAAAAGAAGACACGTTACATTGTCATCTTGCCATACTACCGGTCTAAGGTAAATTTTCCGAATTTGTTTCTCCCGAAGCCGATGGTCAAGAAAATATGGGCCTAACACCATAATCCCAATATGCCTCAATGGGCGTGTAACGTGATCATTTACCTTTAGGGAGCCGCGGTAGCGTAGTGGTTAGTGCACTGGCTTCGTAGCTCAGTGGTCTATGGTTCAATCCCCAGATGAGGTGGTATTTTTTTAGGCCGCAAACAGCTCCTGGGTCGACCCAGCCCCAATTGGGTACCAGTGCAACTCTGGGAAGGTCGGCGTGATGCTTACCACATCACCCTAAGTGTGCCGATGGTCAAGAAAATATGGGCCTAACATTATATTCCCAATATGCCTCAATGGGCGTGTAACGGGATCCTTCACCTTTTTTTTTTTTTTTTAACACCATCACCAACAATGAACTGCTTACTCGAAGCAGCTACAAAGACATGAACACCATTATAAGAGGTAGACGCAGGGATTTCGATGGTCCTTTTCTCAGACTAGACCCCAACACCATCACCAGAACTGCCTTGTTGTGGACTCTAGAAAGAAGGCGAAAGAGAGGCTGACCAAAGACAACTTGCTGGAGAACTGTGGATGCTGAGATTCAAAGCATGATCCAGAGTTTGGGCACAGTACGAAGGATGGCTACAGACAAAACGAAGTGGAGAGTTTGCTGTTGCCATTCAAGACGCCACCAGGCGTGATAGCCACTTTGTTGACGTTCGGATTATCGATGTTCTATTGCATGCACAGTTAATAAATAAATTTCCCTCTTCATTTGCATACACAGTGGCTGATTTAGAATCTTGTAGACCCTTTTCACCGACCTATCCCTGGGGCTCTACCCTATAAAGAAAGAAAGAAAAAAATTGCATTCGGTTGTTTGTACTTAAGTTACGTGTGATTCCAGTCAGGCTGTACTCGCTTTTATTTTTCATGGTTTTTTTTTTTTTTTTTTTTTTTTCGTTTTTTACTTAGTTCTCACTTCTTTCTTTTCTGCGTCTGTTACTGACGAAAGCTTTGCAACCGTAACGTATTTTTTTTTTTTTTGTCTTTTGTCCTAATAAGACGTATCACCATTTTATTATGTTTTCTCCCTCCACTCTACCTAACTGAACAGGCGGGGTGTGGTGAAGTGGGATGTTATAAATATTTATAGGGGACTTAGTGTACTGACTGAGATCAGCTGTGAAGGTATCTATATCTATTAAGAGTAGTGTATTATAGATAACCTTACTTGCTACCACATATCTCTATATCTCAGTCAGAATTATTCTGGAATAGTGTGATGCTACGTTATGTGTCTAGGGTATGAGTATGGTGAAGTGTAAGTCACAACAACAGACAGATAAACAATTTAATTTAATCCACTACTCTTGACAACACTGTGACACTCACATACATATAACACTCTATGAGAATATCTTACAGGAGACACTCGTAACTTTTCAAATAACAATATGTATTCATTTCTATCATAAAGGCATATGTGTGTCCTGATTCAAAGACAAAGGATCCAGGAATCACAATCAATGTTAATTACAAGTTATGTACAGAATGTATTAATATGAATCTGGTAGTGACATATATTATTAAAAATATCCTATGTGTGTCAGTTGTGTAATAGTAGTATGAGGTAATACTGGTTTTGTTTTGTTCAAGCTCTGTTGGTAGTTGTCATCATGACTTCAATAGTTTGTCTTAAGGAAACTAGTATTGGAGATGTTCTCAGTTCCTGATATTAAGACAATTAATTTCCCCTCTTAATGTTAATTTTACAAAGTCATTTCAAGATGAGGGGACATAATGTTGAGCTCAGCTGGCCAATTCGCTTATCTGGCGTGATGGCGGCAGGAAAGGACTCCTCTGCTCGAATTCTCCTCTGGGTTCAGGAGACACCTCACTGATAGCTAAAAAGACCAAGGAGTATGCTGTCCGACTCAGGATTCAGCAAAGCTCTGACTAGGTGCTGCTCACTACCATCAAGACCACGGTCCCTGAAATCAAGGAGGATGTACCTTCTACTTCATAACTAACTTATAATTTCTTTTTACACTGATCACAACACAGCACAAACATTGAGTTCAGAGCGTTAGGCCAACTGTCAGCTTCATTTGAAATACTTTATTCCAGTATTACCCTTCTTAATGGTTACTACGCCTCTGCACTTCCAGCATTATTTCTTTCTAGTCAATCATCCAGGTGTCAGTGTACTGTTTGGCCATTCCATGCCGTTTGACTTTCCTCCGACACCCTCTGTTCAGGCTGGAGCATTATAGGCTTTACCTCACGTTTGCCACTGAACTACACATATATATATACAGGCATAAATCAACAATTCACATTCAATTTTCATTAAAAGATATTGAATGGTTCAAGCTTACCACAATTCCTAGGAATAAACACAGATACGTTGATTAGCAATGAATTCTGGCACAAACTGGCACAAATTCCCATCTGCCTATGTTCCAGGCTTTTATTTAGCAAAATATAAGCTGGCTTCAACGCACTGATGCTTTATCAAGCTTATTTAAACAAGTGGTTTCGAACTAACGCTCCCAAGTGTGTATATCAGCGAGACTGGCCAATGAGCCACGTTTCGACAAGTGTTTGAAAAAATGTTACCCTTCCCCGTCTCCCTTGACAACGAAAGATAGTATTTATAGTCCGACCAATCGTGGTTAGGCTTTCATTTGTTGCGCTCCAATCAATTTGGAGTTTACATGGTAGACTATTTCTGTAACGTAAATTTTTTTCAAACACGTTATAAAAAAAATCTTATGAGCAGAAATGATTTTATGCTGTCAGGCATCCCCAATATTTTATTTTGGTTATAATTTATTAATTCCTGGACTATTTGCGTAACGTTTTACATATTCTTTGTCAGCAAGCCCTAAGGAACCCAAAAATACAAATTTAAAGGAGCTACGTGGCTGCGTTCAAAATATGCAATTTCTTCTACCTCCTGTTTCGAAGATGTGCTGTCTGGGTACTGTTATGTTTTCAAACGTAAACCCATCTATTGTTATCTTTCCTAATAAGAGTTTTTTATGATTTTAAAACCTAACTCTGGGATGGTTAATATATTTTATCACTGTCCGTCTGAAAAAAAGTTAGTGCATGGCCTTACACGCGTGATGGCAGCATTTGTGTATCGCGCGACGCGTGTTTAGTGTTCGGCTTTCTGCCTCTCCCTTCTCGCTATCCTTTTCTACTTGAGTCCATCTGTTCGTTCGTTTTGGTAACGTAATATAATTAATGTTAGGATTAATTTAGGTCATTACGCAGGGCCTCTCAATGTTTTTCTTAGAAATGCAGCACACGTTTCATTGAAGAAAGCGGGTAATAATACAGTAAGCTTTTACTATCAACGTGAAAGCGTTACAATTTGCAGACGTAGCAGAAAACAAGGGGGATTTCTAGTACATTCTTTGTGACAGCACTGTTATTTTACCATTGCTCTTCTCTTTATTAATTTTATTTGTTAGGCTTCATATTTACCTAATAATTTATATATGTGGATTAGAATATTCCACGACACCTCCCCTCTTAAAACAGACATTATATGTCAGTCCTTTATTCTATATACACATAGAGAAATTCATTATTATTTCTGGTGTTTACGGTGATTCTCATCACACGGATGGCGGCTTAAAAAATCCGCTCCCAAATTGGTTTTTCCAGATATATACTCAATGCTAAAATTATATGGAGCCAGAAGCAAAGACCATCGGAGTAACCTAGAGTTCTCATGCTTAGCCTGTGCTAGAAACGATAAAGGTTTGTGGTCAGTTTGCAACTTAAATGCCTTCCCATATAGATAAATATTGAATTTCTTTATTGCCCATATTACTGCAAGACATTCTTTTTCGCTAGTTGAGTAGTTGATTTCAGCTTTATTCAACTTTCTGCTAGCATATGCCACTGGGCTTAATTCCCCATCCAATGCATCTGATTTCTGTAGTAGAGTTGCACCCAGCCCAATATTACTTGCATCCGTCCTTACTATGAATTCTTGACTTAAGTCAGGTAATTTCAAAATGGGTTTACTTGTGAGCTTTTCCTTCAACTCTTGGTACGTCATTTCACATTGTGGTGTCCATGTAATGCGATCTGGATGTCCTTTACGTGTCAATTCAGTTAACGGTGCACATATGGAATTAAAGTTTTTGATATACTTCTGGTAGAAACCACATAATGAGACAAAGGATCTCACGTCCTTCTTGGTTTGTGGTCTCGGGGCTTTCTGTAGTTTCTCTAAATTCTTTGGGTCAGGGGTCATGTTTCCCTGATAAACTGTGTGTCCCAAAAATTCCAATTCTTTACATCCAACGCAACATTTGGTTGGTCGGGCTGTTAAATTTGCCTCCCTAAGTCGATTAAACAGCATGTTCAGAGAGTCAATGTGTTCCTCAAATGTTTCTGTTGCTATAAGGATATCATCCATAAAATTTGTTATACAGGGATTATTCAGAGGATCCAATAATTTTCTCATCATTCTAGAGAAGACACTAGGCGCATTCTTCAATCCAAATGGCAATCTATTGAACTCATAGTGTCCTTCTGAGGTACTAAAAGCTAGGTATGGTCTAACCTCAGGCTTTACTGGAATCTGATAGTATCCTTTACTCAGATCCACTTTTGAGAAATATTTAGCTTTATTTAGTCTGGCAAACAGCTGATTTGTATCCGGCAATGGATCCACCTGTCCTTCTGTAATAGCATTCAGTCTCCTGTAATCTATACAGAGTCTATGTTCTCCAGAGGGCTTCCTTAAGAGTACAACACCGGAACTATACGAAGACTCACTGTGCGAAATAATTCCTTCCTTCAATAGATAGTCTATCTCTTCCTTCAAAGCTTTCTCCTTAGCAAAAGGAATCGAATATGGTTTCATACAGACAGGTGTGGAGTCTATTAGTTTCATATCATATTCCAATAGGTTTGTATGCCCTGGTCGGTCTGTTAACACCTCTGCATGATTATTTAGAACCTGTTGCACTCTCTCTTTCTGAGTTTTCGTTAAATGTGTACTGATTTTCACCTGTGCTGCTGTCTCACAGGGGTGTAATGGATATTCAAATGATGTAAGTGGTTCCTTTTTCATCTCCATGGCGATGGACAAGGTCAACAAGTGTGTCTCTTCCTGATGTTCTCTTTCCAAATATTTCTTCAGGAGATTCACATGATAGATTTTTTCTTTCCCCTTCTTATCTATCTTATAATTTGTTCTAGACACCCTCTCTAAAACTGTATATGGACCCTGCCATCCAATTTGTAACTTATTCTGGCTCTCAGGCAAAAGAAGCAGTACTTTCTCTCCCACAGCCAAATTTCTGTCTTTCGCCTTCCTGTTATAATAGGCAGCATGTTTCTTCCTGGCTTGTTTCAAATTTTCATTGGCAAGTTTCCAGCCAGTTTTTAACCGAGTGGTCAGCTCATTCACATACTGGTATGAAGATGTAATGTTTTCCTCTGCCTTTTCATCAGTCCACGTTCTTAACATAGCTACATATGGACCTTTAATTGTGTGGACCTATTTGTCCATGCACCGGTATGGTCTCTTCCACTCGAAGCTTTATAGTGATGATTTTTCCTCCCAGAATTATCATTCACAAAACGACCGCTACCAATTTTTCTTTTGGGGCTTTCTCCCCACTTAAAATTCTTGATGAGAGATTTCCTCCCTACATCCTCTTCCTCCAGTTTGTTTAAGTCCGATTGAGGGATTGTCGGCTTATCCTGGGGTAAGACATCTTTTTGCACTCTCCGCATAGTGGCCATTGTAAAACAGTTAAGTGAAGCTTGTCCGTGAAAAGGGGCTTCCCATTCCATTTGGTCCACTTTATCAAATCTATTTTTCTTTTTATTATCAGGCCTAATTTTGCCCCGTGGCGTGTCCAGGTCCTGATCCATGTTCCCACTTGTGGGTGTTCCCTCATGTGCTATGCTACACCTTTCTACAAAATTCTCAATGTCCCATCTTGCTTTGGGCCAATAATAATTGTGAGCCACCTTTTGAATGATGGTACCTATTTTCTCATGGTCCCCATCTGGTTTCACATGTAGGCTCCTTATTAATTCTGTCCTATATCTTTTTGGAAGAACCAGCTGTCCGTGACCATTGGATCTAGCTCCAGTCTTCCTATACATCAACTTGTTTTTCATGTAAAAATCTCCCTTGCCTGGAGTTGTATGACAAGTTGACAATTTTCTGAAACAAGGCTTGAGTGTTTTATCCCCAGCCTGTGCCTTCCTCATCTCTTCTGGAGTGGTATCTAACATAATATCCTCCTCCTGTCTTGAGGTCGACCTGACCTGAAGGGTTGCCATATACACAGGTTTCCTTCTGCAACGGTCAGTGTCATGATTGTCCATCTGACAATTCTTACACCACCTTTTTCCTTGGTTGAAAGATTTTCTTTCATTATATTTCCTTTCATCGAATTGTGGGAATTTATTTTTATTTTCATACCGTGGCCTATCAAATTGGTGCTTACCTTTATTTTGATCCCTAGGATCAAACTTATTAAAGTTCTGTGGTGCCCTAAAGTTATCCACTTGTTTCTTTTTATTACCTGTTACCTCTGCTTGAGCTGCTTGATACCTTTCAGCAACATTTAGCAACTCATCCAGCCTCTCTGCACCTTGTTCCATGAGAAACTTTCTCAGGTCTGGAGCCATGGACTCTCTTAGTTGCTCTATAAGGACCATTTCCTTAAGATCTTGGGTTTTCCCCAGAGAAGTCCATTTCTCCAAGTATGTCTCTATTCGTGCAGAGAACTGGTGATAGGTTTCACCTGACAGTAGTTTAGCATTCCTAAATTTTTTTCTATAAAATTCTGCATTCTTTTCATATCTTAACAAAAGAGCCTGCTTTAGCATGTCATAATTTTCCTGATCACCTCTGCTCATTTTTGCAAAAACTTCATAAGCTGCCCCACGAAGTCCCTGAGATAACTTTAAGCTCCACCTTTCTCTCTCTAACCCATATGTGGTAGCTAATAGTTCATACCTATTTATATAGCTCTCAATATCATCGTCTTTCTCAACAAAATGATCTAAATGAAAGTTCATAGCTGAGGTTGAGGCTCCTTGAGTAACCGTAGCATCAGAGGCAAAGGGGCTGGCACCATTTTCAGGAGCATGGCCTTGAAACTCAAACTCCCTTAGTCGTAACTCATGTTCCCTTTGTAATCTTTTATCTTCCGCTTCCCTTTCTGCAGCTAATTTTCTTTCTTCTCTTTCTGCAGTCAATCTTCTTTCCTCGGCTTCCCTTTCTGCAGCTAATCTTTTGTCTTCTCTTTCTGCTTCCAATTTCTTAGCCTCAGCCTCAATCTGCAACCTCTTAATTTCCTTGTCAGCCTCTAACTTTCTTTCGGCTTCAAACCTTCTTTCTTCGCGTTCAATAAATTTGTCACATTCCGTCGTGACATAAGCAACCATAACTTGCCCATCTAATCCTAACTCTTTTGCAGTCTGAACAGCGGCAGATCGAAATTTGGCCAGGTCCGCCATTGTCTATCAGGTAAATTTATATAATGTCTAACCAACAATTCAAATTCTAAATATATATAATGGACAACACAGGCACCGTGAGCTCAACCTTATTTAATTCCACCCAAGGATACCTTTTAATTCTTATATTCCCTGAAGTGAATTACCCCCAATATTTTTAATAGTTAAAGATTCAAAATCCCAAGAGCGAGACCCCAATATATGTGGTGAAGTGGGATGTTATAAATATTTATAGGGGACTTAGTGTACTGACTGAGATCAGCTGTGAAGGTATCTATATCTATTAAGAGTAGTGTATTATAGATAACCTTACTTGCTACCACATATCTCTATATCTCAGTCAGAATTATTCTGGAATAGTGTGATGCTACGTTATGTGTCTAGGGTATGAGTATGGTGAAGTGTAAGTCACAACAACAGACAGATAAACAATTTAATTTAATCCACTACTCTTGACAACACTGTGACACTCACATACATATAACACTCTATGAGAATATCTTACAGGAGACACTCGTAACTTTTCAAATAACAATATGTATTCATTTCTATCATAAAGGCATATGTGTGTCCTGATTCAAAGACAAAGGAACCAGGAATCACAATCAATGTTAATTACAAGTTATGTACAGAATGTATTAATATGAATCTGGTAGTGACATATATTATTAAAAATATCCTATGTGTGTCAGTTGTGTAATAGTAGTATGAGGTAATACTGGTTTTGTTTTGTTCAAGCTCTGTTGGTAGTTGTCATCATGACTTCAATAGTTTGTCTTAAGGAAACTAGTATTGGAGATGTTCTCAGTTCCTGATATTAAGACAATTAATTTCCCCTCTTAATGTTAATTTTACAAAGTCATTTCAAGATGAGGGGACATAATGTTGAGCTCAGCTGGCCAATTCGCTTATCTGGCGTGATGGCGGCAGGAAAGGACTCCTCTGCTCGAATTCTCCTCTGGGTTCAGGAGACACCTCACTGATAGCTAAAAAGACCAAGGAGTATGCTGTCCGACTCAGGATTCAGCAAAGCTCTGACTAGGTGCTGCTCACTACCATCAAGACCACGGTCCCTGAAATCAAGGAGGATGTACCTTCTACTTCATAACTAACTTATAATTTCTTTTTACACTGATCACAACACAGCACAAACATTGAGTTCAGAGCGTTAGGCCAACTGTCAGCTTCATTTGAAATACTTTATTCCAGTATTACCCTTCTTAATGGTTACTACGCCTCTGCACTTCCAGCATTATTTCTTTCTAGTCAGTCATCCAGGTGTCAGTGTACTGTTTGGCCATTCCATGCCGTTTGACTTTCCTCCGACACCCTCTGTTCAGGCTGGAGCATTATAGGCTTTACCTCACGTTTGCCACTGAACTACACATATATATATACAGGCATAAATCAACAATTCACATTCAATTTTCATTAAAAGATATTGAATGGTTCAAGCTTACCACAATTCCTAGGAATAAACACAGATACGTTGATTAGCAATGAATTCTGGCACAAACTGGCACAAATTCCCATCTGCCTATGTTCCAGGCTTTTATTTAGCAAAATATAAGCTGGCTTCAACGCACTGATGCTTTATCAAGCTTATTTAAACAAGTGGTTTCGAACTAACGCTCCCAAGTGTGTATATCAGCGAGACTGGCCAATGAGCCACGTTTCGACAAGTGTTTGAAAAAATGTTACCCTTCCCCGTCTCCCTTGACAACGAAAGATAGTATTTATAGTCCGACCAATCGTGGTTAGGCTTTCATTTGTTGCGCTCCAATCAATTTGGAGTTTACATGGTAGACTATTTCTGTAACGTAAATTTTTTTCAAACACGTTATAAAAAAAATCTTATGAGCAGAAATGATTTTATGCTGTCAGGCATCCCCAATATTTTATTTTGGTTATAATTTATTAATTCCTGGACTATTTGCGTAACGTTTTACATATTCTTTGTCAGCAAGCCCTAAGGAACCCAAAAATACAAATTTAAAGGAGCTACGTGGCTGCGTTCAAAATATGCAATTTCTTCTACCTCCTGTTTCGAAGATGTGCTGTCTGGGTACTGTTATGTTTTCAAACGTAAACCCATCTATTGTTATCTTTCCTAATAAGAGTTTTTTATGATTTTAAAACCTAACTCTGGGATGGTTAATATATTTTATCACTGTCCGTCTGAAAAAAAGTTAGTGCATGGCCTTACACGCGTGATGGCAGCATTTGTGTATCGCGCGACGCGTGTTTAGTGTTCGGCTTTCTGCCTCTCCCTTCTCGCTATCCTTTTCTACTTGAGTCCATCTGTTCGTTCGTTTTGGTAACGTAATATAATTAATGTTAGGATTAATTTAGGTCATTACGCAGGGCCTCTCAATGTTTTTCTTAGAAATGCAGCACACGTTTCATTGAAGAAAGCGGGTAATAATACAGTAAGCTTTTACTATCAACGTGAAAGCGTTACAATTTGCAGACGTAGCAGAAAACAAGGGGGATTTCTAGTACATTCTTTGTGACAGCACTGTTATTTTACCATTGCTCTTCTCTTTATTAATTTTATTTGTTAGGCTTCATATTTACCTAATAATTTATATATGTGGATTAGAATATTCCACGACACGGGGACTCCGGAATTTTGCCAGAAGCGTAGAATGAGAAATGAGAGCACATAAACGTGTCCAAGTCCATCCTCAACAACAATTGTCATCGACATTATTACAGTTCTTCTTCTTCTTCGTCAAGTACCATGCCTAGTGGCGTAGGAGATCATGTCTCTCCACAACTTCCTGTCTCCAGTACAATTTATAATTTCTGTTGTTGGCCTCTTTCCATGCCACGATGGCAAACTGTCAAGTATTGGCTCTCTGTGTCTTCCACTATCTCTTTTTCCTTCAATCTTACCTGTTGTCACGATATATTCCAGCTTTCCTCTTCTCATAACATGTCCAAAAAAAAAAAAAAGGAGATTGCTTCTTTCTAACTTGTGAAATATGTTTCCTTTGCGCATCGGCCTCTGTCAGGACATCCTCATTACTCTGTTTTGGCTGTCCAGGTATTTTTAACATTCTTCTGTAAAACCACGTCTCTATACAGCTGTTGGAGACACCATTTTATTATGATGCATAAGAAAAGGAACATGTAAAAAAACACACACAAAAATAACAGAAGAGGAACTGACAGTAAATATCAACGATAGAGATATCATTATCATCATCTCATAATTGACTTCTTATGGAGCCAATACTACAGATGGTCTCCGTGAGGAAGCCTACATCAAGGTACAGCACAAACACTTACAGTGGTGGTTTATTCAGACATTTATTTTACATGATGAGGTTACCTGCTCCATGCAAAACCTCATATTAGTAGCCTTTTACGACATGCCTGAATGAGTAATAGCCATATTCTTTCTTATCTCCTCCGAGAACCCCCTTGCCCCCGGTACACGGGGCGATAGAAATATAACGAACGTAATTTATCCAGTATAGATCCAGTTTCTTCTTCATCTTCCTCGTTCGTCCTGAAAAGGACGGTGGTTGCGTTGTGTCTGTTTACGCCTAAGCTGTGATATCTGCACCTTTCGGTCGACACATCCGACTTCTGCACGGCATTTTTTGGGACCGGGTTTGCCTTCCCTCTTCGATCCGTACTCGCTCAGCCAGACTGCACTGCTGCAGACTGTTTCCAGGACCACCACGTGGAGGTGGAGTACGGTCTTGACCAGCTCTGGTTCGCTGATCCTGATGCAAGCAGTCCAGCTATGGGTCGCTGACTGCATTCTCTATTGCTGCATCTTTGGGTCCTCGATCCAGTTTCAAGAGGTAGAAGAGATTTAAAATTTTTTTTTTTTTTTAATATTTCAAAACTTAACGCAGCTTTAAGTAAATTGTTCAGTATAGATCCAGTTTCAAGAGGTAGAAGCAGATTTAGAATTTTAAAAAAAAAAAAAATTTCAAAACTCAACTCAGCTTTACAAAGTATTCTTATGAACTTTTTTGTTCATTCCGCTAACAAAGTAAAAAAAAAAAAAAAAAAAAACTTTCTCACACACAAAAATGAAACCTTTCATGCACGACCACTGCACATTCCCACAGGTCGCAGGACTGAGAACGGTCTCTAGACCAAATATTGCCATTTCTAGTGGCGCCATGTTTATATGTTGCCTTCACCCGTGGTGGCATATGCAGCAGCAGAGAGAAATCATCATTACTTTTCCACATGTAATTTTGATTTTCCGATCCCACCGCTACGGAACAAAACAAAACAAAACCAAAGTTTAAATAGTGAATGCACTCGCTGCAAAGAAAAGCCAATAGATTAATGGCCAGACTTATAAATGATTGTTATTTTTATGTCTCTTGGG
>JAMPIV010006762.1:0-92769 GCA_024509875.1 Oreohelix idahoensis
TCAAATCCCTTCTCCCACTTTTCCCGCCTCCCTCGCCATCCCCATATCCGCACCCTCTCCCCCCTCCCTTTCTTCCACCCATACCCGCCCCGCCACCCGCACGCCTCGTCCTCCCCATTTTCAATCCTCATGCTCCCTCACTACCCCCCCCTCCATTACTTAACTCATGCCTCACTCTCACAGCACTTTCTAAATAATAGTCATCCAAAAACAAACAAAAGACTTGCATCGCCAGTCTCCAATAAGGGCTGTAGAATGCAGTAAGTAATCTCATAGTATAAAAATCCCTTCAAAGCAATATCCAGAGATTCAGGTAAAGGTACACACTCAAAGTACAAAGGCCTGCGGCTGCCGAACACAGCAGCGCTCTCACGGGTTTCATAAAGGTTTACAATCAATATCTTTATATAAGTGATGCATGAATCACTGGTCGCTTACACAGAGGGCATACAATGACTTCATTAATAAACAAGGGAAAAAATCCATCAGAATAAAACATGAATCAAAATCCACGGCCGGTGCAATCCATGGCCTCTGATAACAAATCCATCAGCCCAGACTTCTTACAAAATATATAATGCCGGCGTACTCCCTGGCATCTGGGTAATATCTCTTAGAAAACAATCCATAAACTCCTGGGAGAAAGAACTTCCCCGACAATAATCTCTTTATCTTTACTTCAAAAGAATTATCCTCTAAAATTATCAAATTCCCTTCATAGAAAAACACAAATACGCCGGGACACACTAGCGAGAAGGCACGACCTTCTCCAAGCTCTGCCAGCAAACAACTCACACGAAATATCAGCTGCAAAACCCAGCTCACTACAAATTCATCGAAGCGCGAACTCGCAACTTGCGATGTGAGCAGAACTCATCCGCTTTCTCCCCCCCCCCCCTCAAACGATTTCATAGAACCTTCGACCAGATTCCTTACCATATTTAAAAAAAAACCCAGCGAACAGCTAGTCAGTAGCGCTGCGTTCAAAAAATCACCGAGCATTCATCTCATCACAAAAAGTGTGCTTACAGGGATGTATACAAAAAACCGACCCGTACCTACAAATCCTTTAACAGTTAACTCTCCTTAATAAAACACGACTTAACAGAATGTTTGAGTGGTTTAAGTATCCTATTATTTGAACATGAGAAAGCTTACCGGTATACGATGAGTCAAAAATGTTTGAGTGGTTTAAGTATCCTATTATTTGAACATGAGAAAGCTTTACGGTATGCAATGAGTCAAGAATGTTTGAGGGGTTTAAGTATCCTATTATTTGAACATGAGAAAGCTTACCGAAGAAAAAACTTGCTCGAAATTATAAATGTATTTGTTGAAACAAAAGTAAGATGATGGGAGTTTAAGTTAAGTACCTAATCTCTTAGCGAGCGATTCAGTTGTTAGAGCGCTGGTCTCTTGCACCAACTGTAACGGGTTCGATCTACGGAATCGTCACACTCAAGTCTAAGCAGCTGTAAATAGGTACTTGACTTTACTTTTGAGTTCGGGAAGGAAAAGCTGCGAGTAAGGCAACTGGTCACTCCACTCTCGACACTGGACCTAGTATAGTGAAGTCCCTGACACTTCACTCAGCTACGGCAGCATTTGTTATGGGACCACCTTTACCTTTTATTTCCCTATATTAATCGAAATCGTCATCACTGCACTCGGGGCAAACCCATAGGTGCTCAGCTTTCCTTTTCTTATAACATCAACTGTAGGTTCTAATGATGATGTTTGTACTTTTCAACATATGTTATGTCATGCTTATAATTAATTAATGTTAATATTCTTCTTCTTTGATCCATAACCGCCAACCGTCAAAGCAGTCAGCGGCCATCACGCCTGGTGGCGTCTTGTAGGGCAGCAACAAATTGATTCCACTTTGCTCGGTCGGCGGCCATCCTTCGTACAGTGCCCCAACTGTGGTTCATTCTTTGCATCTCAGCTTCCACAGTTCTCCGCCAAGTTGTTTTTGGTCGGCCTCTCTTTCGCTTTCCCTCGGGGGTCCATAGCATAGCTGTTCTTGCGATGGTATCAGGATCCCTTCTGAGGACATGGCCAACCCAACTCCAGCGTCTGCCAGCTATGATGGTGTGCATGTCCTCCTGGTTACTCCGAATAAGTAGTTCTTGGTTGCTGATGGTGTTTGGCCAAAAGATTCGGAGAATTTTCCTTAGGCAGATTGTGTGGAAGGAGGACAGTTTCGACATTTCCTTCTCTGTTACTCTCCAACATTCCGCACCATAGAAAAGCACAGAAAGTACGCAGCTCTCATACAGTCTTAATTTGGTGTTTGTGCTGTACTGGGAAGACTTCCAAATGTTGTTGAGAATAGCAAAGGCTGTTCTCGCTTTATTCATTCTGTTGTTAATGTCCTTGCTTGTTCCGCCGTCAGGTGTTACTATGCTTCCTAGGTAAGTAAATGTGTCTGTCTGTTCTAACTTCTGGTTCCTTACTGTTATTGGCTCAGGATTGCCCACATTTAGTGTCATGACCTCCGTCTTCTTCAGATTGATGTTCAGGCCAACCTGCTGGCCATACTTATTCAGTCTATCAGTTTTGTCTTGAATGTGTTGGTGTGAATGCGCGAGCAGTGCAATGTCATCTGCATATTCCAAATCTTCCAGTGTAGAAAACATTGTCCATCTAATTCCTCTTGGACTGCCCTCTGTTGTCTGGCGCATCACCCAATCTATGACTGTCAAAAATAATGTTGTTGATAAGGGGCATCCCTGTCGTACTCCTGTTTTCACTTCGAAAGTTACATTACTCGATCCAACACTGCACGTAAAGTTAGAATAGAGGCTTTTTATAATGGAAACAATGCGGCTGGGAATTCCATAAGCCCTCAGAATTTTCCATAGGCTGTCCCTGTGTATGCTGTCGAAAGCCTTTTCAAAATCAACAAAGTTAATGTACAGCTGTCTCTGCCATTCTGAGCACTGCTCTATAATGTTCCTGAGGGCAAATATATGATCTGCACATCTTCTGTTCTTTCTGAAACCCGCTTGTTCTTTCCTCAGTTTATGGTGAACTGCTTTTGAAATTCTCTGGATGATTATCCTGCCTAGTATTTTGCTGGGAACTGAGAGGAGGGTAATTCCTCTCCAGTTGTTGCAGTCTGCAAGGTCGCCCTTCTTGGGCAATTTGACAATTGTTCCTTTACTCCACTCTGTTGGTGTTGTCTCAGTTTCCCAGACTTGTGCAAATAGTGGTTCTAATAGTTCTGCTGCTAGTTCAGGGTCTATCTTGAATAGCTCAGCATTCAGATTGTCGTGACCAGGCGCTTTTCCATTTTTTAGCCCTTTGATAGCTGTGATAATTTCTTCTTTTCGTGGAATGTCTGTATTTACGTCTAAGTCACTTTCAGCCTCAGGAACATTCAGCTGAGTCTCTGGTGGTTCCTTATTCAGTGTTTCTCTGAAGTGCTCTGCCCACCTTGTTTCCTGCCCCTGTGCTGTGGTGATGAGATTTCCTTGCTTGTCTCTTACTAACGTTATGTTGTTTGCACCTCGTTTTCCACTGATAGCTTTAGTTATTTTATAAACTGTGCTTTGTTCATTTCTCAGTGCTGCCTCTTCTGCCTGTCTTGCAAGGTCATCCAGAAATGTCCTTTTGTTAGCACGGGTTTGACGTTTTACTTCCTTGTCCAGCTGACTGTACTGTTCACTATATATTGCCTTTAACCTGGGAGACAGCTTCTGTTTTCTTCCTTTTCATTTCCTTTCTCTTCGCTATGGTGTTTAGCGTTTCTGGTGTTATCCAGTCTTGGCTCTTTCTTTCCTGGAATCCCAAGCATGACTTGCTGCTTTCTTTATATATTGTTGAGATGGTGTTGAATTTCTGGTCCACATCGTCGGTCTCTGTTCTTTCCTGGCTTTTGGTAATCAGATATCGTCTCTTTACGTCGACCACAAACGCTTTTCTGGTGAGGGGGTCCTTAAGTTTCGTGATGTTGTATCTTTTCTGTTTGACTGCAACTGGTCCAGCAGCTCTGAGTTTCACCTTCAGTCTTGCTACTACTAGGTGATGATCACTTCCCACATCTGCGCCTCTTCTTACTTTCACGTCTTGTAGTGCATGTCTCCATCTGCCATTGATCATTATGTGATCTATCTGGTTTTTGTCTCGTCCGTTTGGTGATTCCCATGTTAACTTGTGCACTTCTTTGTGTTGAAAAAAGTGTTCCTCCGATGACCAGGTTGTTAATACTGCAGAAGCTTATTAATTTGTCCCCATTCTCATTTACTGTTCCACTGCCGCATTTCCCCATTACTCTTTCGTTATAATTATTGTGTGTTCCAACTTTCGCATTTAGGTCTCCCATTACTATAATAAGATCGTACCTGGGTACAGTTTCCATTTCCTTTTGTACCTGTTGATAGAACTCGTCCTTGATCTCTTCGTCGCTGTCATTTGTTGGTGCATAACATTGTATAATTTGTGGTGTTGGTGAATCTCCCTCTCAGTCTTGCTCTTATTAGTCTGTTGTTAATGGGTTTCCATTCCAGTAGAGACCTTTCCATTCCTTTCTTAAGGATAATGGCTACACCTTCGTTGTGCTGACCGTCCTCTCTACCAGAATAAAGTACTGTTTCCCCTGTAGCTGTTTTTATTCTCCCCATCCCTGTCCATCTGCTCTCGCTTATTCCCAGGATATGTAGTTTGTAATTCCTCATCTCTGCTGTAATCTGTCTCAGCTTTCCTGCCTCGTTCATAGTTCTGACATTCCAAAAAACCAATTCTGGTTTCGTGTTTTGCGGTCTGGGCATCCGTTTTCATGCCAGTGGCTTCCTTTCGGCTTTCACCACTGTCAGTCATACGAGCCTGAGACTCCGGATGTCCGTCCCGCATCAAAGTATTTCCATTTATTGCTGTTTCCGTAACGTGTGTGATTTTTTACACAGACAGGGGTGTCGGCCCTGTGCTAAAACCCCCAACCTGGAGGACCAGGGTACCAGCTTTTGTCTGACCCCTACCCACGCAGACCAGTCCAGCATGGTTGAACCTACCAGGAGTAAAACTCCCACTGGCATAGCTCTGGGGATTGTCAGGGTACACAAGCTGCCATACCGCTACAAGGTATAGGTACCATTGATGGCAGTAATGTTAATATGATTGTGCTATATTATTATTTTACTTTACGTTGAATTTCTTGAAATTGATATGTAACATGCATATGAGAATAAATGAATTTCAGTATGAAAGGTGAGCGAAAGGAAGGGCAGAATGTTAGACGGGCCTGCGTGCCCAATTCTCAACCCTTTGAAAATAAAGTTCGTTCGTTCGTTCGTTCGTTCGTTCGGTAATTGTCAAAGGGTGTAAATGCTAATTGTTTCTGTAGCACACTTGTTGTATACACGACGGATTTATCCTCTTATACGCCAATCCCTGTTATTCCTATGTTTGATGCCAAATTCTAACAGCCTTTGCCTTGTTGATCCATCAATTGCAGTATGGTTCTCTAACATGCGATAATAAATTGTCCTCAGTATCTCTCTTTATCCATACCCAATGTTTGCACTATGTGAGCTCATAAAACGAGTCTGTCACCTCTTTCATTGCTGCGTACCCCTGCATGCCCATGACAGTAGACTCACACCAGTTCCTGAAAACTCCTGCCGTAACCATTTATGCTGGACCTTCTAAAGCATGGGAGGAGAGTCACACAATAACTGTTCTGGTTAATGGAGTTTCAGATAGCGACCTTAGTACCTTTTACCTACTCTATAGTCAGATGAAAGTTAACGGTTTCATTAAACTCATATTTCGAACCATCATTAGTGTCCAATAAAAACGAAAAATATATCCAATTTGAAAAGTTAACAAAGCGATTAATTATTTTATTTTAGAAATTAATATTTTATTGTATTGCATTGTATTTGTATTGTAGTGTATTGAATTGAATTGTATTGTAGAATTAAATAAACTCAACTAATTTTGTAATAAAGGAAACTTCATGAAAAAAATAAAAAAGAAGAGCCTTGAATATCCCATGAGACAAAATCTCAATATTAAGCTAAATATGATTCTTTTAAAAGCGGTAATCATGACGTCATTTGTGCTAGTCAATCGTACACAAATAGACAATTGTTTATCAACTTTGCATTTTCTCTGGTTTCTTATTTCAAAAAAAAAAAAAAACAAACAAACAAAAAAGCTACTTATCTACGAAAACTTGAATCGTTTACTGTTAAACTTATAATAATAATAGGCCTTTCAGTCATAACTGACTATGGGAATGCGCCCCTGAGGTGACAGTCCTCAGCTGCTTATTTTCCTGATGACGTTTTCTCCTCTCTTCTGCTTGTTGTGTCAGCTTCTTTTCGCCCAATCTGAGGTCGTGCCGTAAATAGCATCGCCACTTGATACGATCGACAGCTTCATCCTCTCACGTTGCTGGATTTATGTCCAGTGCCCTCATATCTCTCTTGCGCACATCTTTGAACCTCAGCTGCGGTCTCCCAACTGTTCTTTTGCCATCTGCTAATTGCCCGTAGAAGATATCTTTCGGGATGCGACCATCTTCCATGCGGCGGACATGGCCAAGCCAGCGTAGTCTGCGCTGTCTAAGCTTTGTATACATGCTCTAAAGGCCAGCACGTGACAATACCTAGACATTTGTCACTTTATCTCTCTACGAGATGCCGAGGATGTGGCGTAGACACCGTAAATGGAAGGTATTGAACCTTCTTTCTTGCTTAGCATTGGTTTTCCAAGTCTCGCTGCCATATAGGAGAGTGCTGGTGACTCAGGCGTTGTATACCGCAGCCTTGGTCTTCGTTGTGAGTTTGGAGTTTCCCCAAACACGCGATGTGAGGCGGGCAAAGGTAGCTGCAGCTTTGCCAATGCGGCTATCAATGTCTGTGTCTAGTGAAAGTTTGTCATTGATGGAATAGACCCCAGGTATGTGAAGTGGTGCACCACTGCCAATTCACAGTTATCGATAGTGATAACTGGGGCAGCATCCACATCCTGACTCAGCACATTCGTTTTCTTTAGACTTATTGTGAGGCCAAAGTCCGTGCACGCTTGGGTGAAGCGATGCATCAAGCTCTGAAGCTCCTGTTGGCTTTGAGTGAAGATTGCAACGTCATCAGCGAACAACAAGTCCCTTATGGTGACCCTTCTGATTTTTACTTTTGCCTTCAGCCTTGAAAGATTAAACAGACTGCCATCTGACCTAGTGTGAAGGCATATTCCTTCAGTTGCATTTCTGAATGCATGTTTCAAGAGTAAGGCAAAAAAGATCCCGATGAGATTCGGAGCCAGAACACAGCCATTTTTAACAACACTTCGTATGTCAAAGGGTTGTGATGCGCTTCCAGTATTTTGGACTATTCCCTTCATGTCATCATAGAATGCCTCTATTATTTTCAGCGATTAAGCAGGGCAGCCTATTTTCAGGAGGATTTTGAAGAGTCCATCCCTACTAACCAGGTCAAATGCTTTTATGAGGTCTATAAAGGCGATATATAATGGTCTTTTCTGCTCTCTTGATTTTTCCTGAAGCTGGCGGAGAGAAACGATCATGTCCATTGATCTACCAGCTAGGAATCCACAGTGTGATCTCTGGATATATGCGCTTAGCTAACGTGTGTAGTCGCATTAAGATTACTCTGGCAAAAACCTTACTAACAATACGAAGGAGAGAGATGCCTCTGCATTTATTGCAATTACTTCTGTCTTCTTTATTTTTTATACAGTTTTACTATCTTGGCATCTCGCATGTCTTGGGGAATAGTTGTCTCTTCCCAGCACTGGCACAGCACCCTATGCAGGGGATGTAATAGCGTGCTCTTACAGCATTTGATTAAATCAGGAGGAATCCCAATCACTGCCTGGTGCTTTGCCAGATGTCAAGCTATCAATGGTCTTGATGAGTTCCTCTAATGTTGGTTCGGCATCCAGCTCCTCCACAGTAGGCAGGCATTTGATAGCATCAAGGGCTGCAGGCGTAACGGTATTTTCTCTAGCGTAAAGCTCAGAGTAGTGCTTGACCCATCTCTCCATCTGTTTACCCTTATCGGTTAGCTTCTCTCCGCTGATGGTTTCTAACGGTGCCGTCTTACTTTTTTGGGGACCAAGGACTTTCTTTATACCGTCATACAATATGTCAAATGTTGCCTGTTTGCGCTGCGGTCTGGATGCTCTCACAGAGCTGGAGCCAATAGTCATTTGCACAGCGTCGAGCAGTTTGTCTAACTTTGCTTCTCGTAGCCTTCATGATCTGTAGGTTTTAGCACTCGGTGAACGTTTGTATTCATTCGCAGCACTGCGCTTAGCTTCAATGACAGGTGCCATCACATCTGATGAAGCATCGAACCAGTCATTTGACTTCGCTGTTTTCTTACAAAAGGTGGCAAGTGCAGTACTTTGAATGGTGTTCCGTAGATGCTCCCAGTTCTCTGTAATAGTATCACCATGCTGAGGGCTACTGAGCACTTTCTCGAAGGTCGCAGTGAATAGAGCGATCGTGACAGGGTCTGACATCTTGCTGGTATCAATGCGTGGTTTCCCTTCATGTCTGACACGATAGACTTTTCTTCGTTGTGCTCTGATTTTACTGTGAAGTGGAAAACTTAAATAGAGCCTCAGAAATCCATCTACCCCTTTTCCTCATTAGCATGTAGGGTTTTGCGACGCATGTCGTAAAGCCACGCCTATTTTTTTTCTTCTCTGTCTTACAGTCACTAATGAGTGTTTACAAACAGACCTATTAGCTAGTCCACGACCGGACAGGTAACAGCCAGCGAGTAAGAGCCGTTTATCTGAATTATCACGTGAACGATTAGGCAATCGTTGAATAGTGACAGATCAGACAAGAACGCGCGTAGAAAGAGAACGGGTTGTTTGTTTGAAGAATCAAGGGCGATAAAACAAAAGACGTACCTTTGATGGTTACATTTCTCAGGGGGACTTAAGCGAATGCAAAAAGGGGCGACAACCACAGTTACCGACCACATTCGTTTGTTCGTGATCCCAGGGGACGTAATTATCTACAGAGAGAAACGAGATCAAAGACGGTCTGCTTGCTAGCAAATGTTTATGTGTTGGTTGGTATAGGTTAGCATGAAATTTCTGATTCGGGAATCGAACCGTAGATTTGCCCTGATACAGCCGAAGGTGCGATTTCTGGCACCAGTGAGCGAAATAACGCCATTTCAGTACAAATAATCCGTACTCCAAAAGTCAGTATTTAGTCGATTCGGAAATTTTTGAAATATCTAGCTCGCTATTCTACAGCCATTGTAAAATGTGGATTATTAGATTTCGTGGAGAGTGTTTCATTTTTCTGTTTGCGGTATATATATATATATATATATATATATATATATATATATATATTTATATATATATATATATATATATATATATATATATATATATATATTATATATATATATATTATATAAATATATATTTATATATATATGTATATATATATATGTATATATGTATATTTATATATATATATATATATATATATTTATATATATATATATATATATATATATATATATATATATATCTGCTTCTTTGATCCTTAGCCGCCGACCTTCAAAGCAGTCAGTGGCCATCACGCCTGGTGGCGTCTTGTAGGGCAACAACAAATTGATTCCACTTTGCTCGGTCGGTGGCCATATATATATATATATATATTATATATATATATTTAATATATATATATATATAATATATATAATATATTATATATATATATATATATGTTAGCATTTAAGTGATTTAATGTGTTAAGTTCCTCATTATAATTCACTGGGATTTCTATGTGTTAATTGACTAGCGTAGTAAATGGCGCACAGCTAAATCTTTCCAGTGTTACGTAAACTTAATCACACGTTTTCATACAGAAAGAGATGTTTTAACTGACTAAATAAATATACTAGACTGACTATTGACGGAATATAGCTTTACTCCTAAATCCATTATGTGTAATTGTGTAAGTGACTAGTGTAATATCATGTGGCGAAACAAAATAGCTAGTAATGACAAGCGATATTTGTAAAGTAGTCATAAAATTAAATTAACACTGAAATTGTACGCTGCGAGTTTTACCGGGGCGGGACGAGAAAAAGGCACATACCATTAAAACCCAAACTCGTACCAGGCGAACGAAGCGTGATAAGATAGGATAAGACACGTGTGTTATTAATTTAATTAAATGACGGAGTGTATGAGAGAGAGAGAGAGAGAGAGAGAGAGAGAGAGAGAGAGAGAGTCCAAACGTATAAACATTAAGAATAAATTATAACTGGACATGCAAAATACCCAGATATTTTACATCCAATAGTATCAGCCCATGTGGCCAAATATCTATATAACTTTGTTCCCAAATACTGACCATTGTGTTTTCAAGTGGATTTATCCAGAAAGAATACTTGGTTCCATAATCGGCACTCAAGCCCCAGAGAGAGAGAGAGAAAAGCCGATAGGAGATCCCTTCATTATCATTATTGGTTTCTAACAGTTTACCCACCCGACATTTCCTTTAAATATCGGGAGTATTGTGTACTGTCCATTGTGAACACTTGATCGCGGGTTATATTTTTCTACATGAACTACCTGATGTGAACCTTATCATATCCAATAAGCACTATCAAAGCGGTCGTTCCCCATTAGGAAAATTAATCATTCTTGGAGGAACTGGGTCTCACTGGGAGAAGCACCACACTGGACTATGTTAAATATACACTAAAGTTACGTTTAAGATTAGTAGGTAAGCGAGATTGAATGTGGCCACAGATTGACAGCGTGGAAGAAAGAGGAATGAATATTTCTTATTTTGTATAATCATTGTACTCACCTTTTTCTTTTCTTGTTCGCTAATACTGTTATTTTTTTTTTTTACAGGATAGATTAACTAGGAACTTTGTTCTTTACTTTATCGTCTATTCCTACACCCTAATGTTAATCTTTTGACCTCTTGGGGTTACTAAGTTCTGCGGGAACTTTTCTGAACAGAAGGGATGACATTTATTGGGGGTATTTTTCAAATTCTGTAACCTATGATTTTATTGATTTAGATATGTGGATGTTGTAAACCGTTTATATGATAATAAACTTAACAAAACTTAATTATCTGGGTTGGTCAGCTCAGCCCAAAACCCATACTCCATTTACCATAGTTTTCACGGTTGTGTGTCTTGTTGTCACATGACTGTGTGAGTGTGTGTGTGTTTAGTTAAACATATATGTTAATTGTATGGAGCGTAGAATGGTCTGTTAACAAATTACAGTCGTAAAGATAGGCTGGACTAGAGTATCTTCTCAATCCAGTGACAGATTCTACACTTAGACTATTCACTCGTGAACTCTATTTCTCATACTTTAAGTCTCATTATTTACCACTTTGCCTGTTCTATTCAGAAGGACCAAATCTATCTATACTACGTATCAAATTTACGACATTTACAACAAACCAAGGAGTGATCTGTATCACAGTCTGCACTTATGAGCACGTGGAGAGCACAGACCTGAGAAGTGGCCTTCTGACGAGGATCAGATTCAGTTGGTGCCAGTGCTTGGATCGTGGGTGCCTCCATGACACCTTATGCTGGGAATTTGTCTGAAAGTAGGTATTGGTCACGCAAAAGGTCATGAAGTACACACAACTCTAAGAGCCGTTGTCCATTTTCATTCATCTTGCCAATAACAAACCTGCCCAGACATGAAGGCCATGAAACATTTTCGGCACCCACTCTAGCATTAAAGTCACCTAGGAGAAATAGCTGTTCGTGCCTAGGTATGCTTTTGCTGACTGCTGCTAGATTCTCATAGAACTCATCTTTAGCTGCTGACGCAGAGTACAGAGTAGGAGCATGCACACTGACACGAGCGATGGGACCTGCGCTAGTTTGCAGGCGGAGCGTTAACAGGCGTGTTGATTCATTCTCACCTGGTTGAACCATTTTAATTAGCGATTTTTTTTACCGCAAAACCTGCTCCGTGTTCTCTAGTTTTGTTAAGGTCTTTCCCTTGCCAATAAAATGTGTAGTCCTTCTCACTCACCATTCCAGAGACTGCCAGGTGCGTTTCCTGAAGTGCAGCTGTATTCACCTGAAGTCGTTTAAGCTCATCATTGATTATGGCTGTCTTCCTGACATCATTTATCTCCTGTAGGTTTTCGGGTAGTCCAGTCAACACAGTCCAGACGTTCAGCATCCCAATCTGAGAGTTTGCTTATTTCTATTATGATAAGTGCTTGGTGCAAAATTTTTTGTCCACAGTTCGGGTTTGACCCTAATCCCATGCACCCAATGGGAAAGCAGATAGTAGCGGATAATAAGGACAACATCTTATTGAATGGGTGCTTCCCAGCTTGAAGCGTGCGGTAGCTGTCCATTGAGATCCTAGAACCTCTCCCACTGTCGGAAGTAGCCCCTGGCGCCATGCCCTACGCCAATTGGGCAACATGCTTATAACCGGTAACTGCTACTTCTCATGTTTTACCGACACCTCCAGGGCGCGAGCTTGGGCACAGTTATATGGAGATCGAGCTGTTGTGTTAAACTTTTTGGATTAATAACATTATTTCTTTCAAATATATATGTGTATTTACAAACATTGTGTCACAGATGAGAGAACTTGTTAGTGCATACGCCACACACAGGGCACACTAATAAACAGGTCAAGGTCTGGTAGAAACAATATTACCACGTGAAATCATGGGCCTTGCGCCCAAAAAGTTGGCACACTACTGATAATGCTGTTCATTAACACATAACTGTTAGTTTATATCAGTTTGCTGGCTGATATTCCTGAGTCTATTTTATATGTATGTATACGCCCACACAGAGCTATAATAAATGAATAGGTGAACGTTACGTTCTGAATATTATGCCTGAACACAGCATCCTTGTGATCTTATCCTTTCAACGCAAATGTTGCGGGTGTCAACTCCAACTTTACTGAAAACCACCACTGATAAAGTAAGCTGATAAAGTACTGATAATGGCGTTAATGGGTTCTCCTTATATAGACCACGCCCACTCAGGGCTATTTGTAAATATGTCACGGCTGTTACTATGCCTTGACTGTTCAAAGTAAGTGTGTACTGGTACATTCATCCATCACAGTGACACACATATGATTCATGGATCGTTGAACGCTGGGTAACGTTTCGAGCACAGTTTATTTACGTTACAATACGATCACACTGACATAGACGACAACAGCATAAAGTACAAGCATCAATCACAGCGCCTAGTGGCGCCCACCTCGTAGAAATACACATCCACCATGTTCCTTAAAGAACTGCGTTCCCCGCAGTTGTACATACGGCCTCAAATACGGCCTCATACATATGGCCTAATCCAGAAAGACTGCTCATATTGCAGTACTATTAAATTAATCAAATAGCGGTGCACTTCTTATAGAAGATGCACATTAACGATTTTCCTCAAAAGACTACGTCTCCCCTTCTCAACAAAGGCTGCTCCCCGGCAGTTGAATAATCATCGTCATTGCTATCCCTTCTTAAGGCCTAATAATAAATAGTGGTGCACTTCCTATAGAAGATGCACATCCACAATATTCCTCAAAGGACTGCGTACCCAGCAGTCTGCAGTAATATAGCCTGCACAATATATGGCCTAATCTCCTTTACAAAAATGTCTATGGCCTACAAAGTAATGTCTTTACCTCTCAGACTCTTCATAGCGCCTAATTGTAGACTAGTGGTGCACTTCTCATAGAACGTGCCCAATAACAAAGTCTCTCATAAACTGTCACTGCAGTCATAAATATTATAGTACGTACCATCTTCAAATAATCTAACACATGGAAGAATATTCAATACAGGCAGGATATTCAAATACAGGAAGAATATTCAAATACAAGCCTGTGCAAAAGGTCTCCACCGAGACACACATTGTGAAAAACACTATACATCTTCACCGAGCACTGGTCGGGAACACACACTTAGAAAAAACACCAGGGTTGACTTCACTCCGTCAACACCTAGAACCGACTGCTAGCGGTCACAAAATCTCCCGCCTAAACAGTCACGAGACTTCGCTGTTCACACAGCTCAGTCCCTTCCACGGACTAGCCGTGCGAACTATTTACAGTTCTATAATACAGAACAGCGCTCACGACGCTATCTGTACACTATGAACTCTATCATATATTTGTTCACCCAATTCACCGTTAATCAAGTCTACAAGTGATGTAACCCTTAATTTACTCTGTCCAACCCGTATACAAAGGATCACCTCCCTTTTAGACCTTAACATACTACCACCACCCCCGGAAAAAAATGATTTATCATTTTTTTGACAAGAACTACATCAAAGAAAAATGAGGGGTCAGCTAAGCTCTAATATACTCATACAAAAAGTTAGCTTATGTTAAGGTTATAATAATACATCGACAAAAAATATAAGCTAGTGTACAATAAAACAAATTATACACAATAATCTGCTAAGTACACTATGAACTCTATCATATATTTGTTCACCCAATTCACCGTTAATCAAGTCTACAAGTGATGTAACCCTTAATTTACTCTGTCCAACCCGTATACAAAGGATCACCTCCCTTTTAGACCTTAACACATTGTGAAATAACGATGGCGCCAGTGATGTTGAATCGCTAACAGCTGTTCTCCTGTCTCAGTTGCCCGTGCCCTGATGAGTACGTTCTGGCCAATGAACAAGAACAGCTATGCTATGTACCCCTGAAGGAAAACGAAAGAGAGACCGACCAAAAACAACTTGGCGGAGGACTGTGGAGGCTGAGATGCAAAGAATGAACCAGAGCTGGGGCACTGTACGAAGGATGGTCACCGACCGAGCAAAGTGGAATCAGTTTGTTATTGCCCTACAAGACGCCACCAGGCGTGATGGCCACTGACTGCTTTGACGGTCGGTGGCTAAGGATCAAAGAAGAAGAAGTAGTAAAAGAGTATTACAAATTAATTTTTTTTTACCTTAATATAAAGAGTCAAATAATTAATGACGTCATCTGTTTACTGTGTTAAATAAACCATCTCATTGGCCAGAACGTACGTAAATAAGAACGGGAGGGAAGATGAGAATTAGTGACTGATATCGATAGGGGTCTTTTTGCCCCACTTTCCTCATCTGTACAATATTCTGCATGACACACACGATATATTTTACATGTCATTTACTAATTCATCTGCCTGTCTTTCATACTATATAAGGTCTTGCTTCTTCCGTTTGGCCTGTCATCAACCTTATACCCTAGACCAGTGGTGGCCAAGCTAAGTTTGGCCGAGGGCCAGATTATGGTAAAGGGTAACACCAGAGGGCCAGACCTATAAAATCCTTAAAAAATAACGTTCTGAGATTTAGTTTTACATATATAATGAACCACGTACAGAAAGCAGCCGCTAACTACTGTTCTGCACATCTGCCAAGACATGTATACAAGTCTTCGGACTGAAATTACTGAAAAAAAAAATATAATGAATCTGTTGTTTTAACTTGTTTTGTAATTTGTAATATGACATGTAATTATTTATTTCAAACATACATTTGTGTGTTATTTCATTGTGAAGAGTGTGGCTTATCAAAACTTTTCACCAGTGATTTGAAGTCTACTTCCATTTGTGACGCAGCAATTCTGAGAACATGGGATAATACAGAGTCAGTTAATCTGTTTCTGGTCTTGGATTTGATAAGCTTCATGGCAGAAAATGTTGTCTCACAAAGATATGTGCTACCAAATATAGAGCACATTTTAGGGCCCATTTTCTCAGAAGTGGGTAACGTTCCTTTGGTAGTAATTTCCACAAATCAGCTCCAGTTGCTTCTGTTGTGTTGATGAATGGGTCACATTGGAGTTCACATAACTGTAATTGTAGTTCTGCTGGCTGAGACTCCACTGTGCACTTGAATGGGTTGTTAAAAAGTTCCATTTGTGGACGAAACATTTCAAAATCTTGAAATCGACGATCAAACTCAGAAATCAGCTGTTCAGTGTCATCTGTGTACCTCCTAAAGTTAGCACTCTCTTTCTCAGACAGCTGTTTACAACAAAGAAAGTGAAACAGGTCATTCTTTTGCAAAGACAGACTAAATAGGCTCAGTTTCTTTTTGAAGCCATCAACATAGCCTATCATTTGAAAAATTGTTTGCCTTTTTCCTTGTAACTGCAAATTCAGTACATTCAAATGTTGTGTTATATCTGTGAGAAATTCCAAGTGCTGAATGAAATGAATATCTGAGTTTATTTTGAAGATCAATTGAACATGGTAAGTTGTCTCGCAGGAAGTCAAATATTTCATCCTTCAGTTCACAAAATCTTATTAAACATTTTCCTCGACTAAACCATCTCACCTCAGCATGAAGCAGGAGATCACCGTAAACAGAATCCACTTCTTCTAAAAATGCAAGGAACTTCCTGTGAGTTAGAGAGTTGTGTCCTCCTCTGATCAAATTCGTTTTTTTTCACTACAGTTTGTTAAAACTCTTTCTTTGTGTGTAGTTGTTAACTCATACTGGCTACTAGTTGTTGAATCATGCTTTATTTGCTAAATGATGTGAATGTCCACCAGTGGATAAATGTAGATGTTGGGACTGGTGTAGTAAAGTGTAACGATTGTCAACTCATCAAACCCAGCACAGTTTTGGTCATACAGGTCATCTTGTCCTGGAACGTGATGAGGCTCCGACAAGAATGTGAGTGTAAACAATGAGTGTGTATCTGAATGTCAGTACGCGAATGGTAGAATGATTCGATAGAGTTGACAGGTTGGTAGTACATCACTCATACTCACACTGTTCGAATTCAAGAAGTACTGGAACTACGGTGGTCTTTTTATAACATTTAATGGGACGCACACTTGGACAGTACGTGTATGGTTACAGGAACAAATGTCGACATAGACAGCATAATGTTGATCACAGGAATATCATCTTAAGTTAGCATTCATGCTTGGCAAATATCATAATGGAGCATTCGTAAATAAGCATTCAGCGTTCCATCATGTAAATCATCTGGCTTTACTGACTGGGCACGTCAGACCATAACCAATACATAGGAAGGCTCCTAGACCTAACCTCGTCTAGCGAATATTCCTTCACGTAAAGTTCAATATATATATATTTCATAATATAGGAATCCCAGACATGGGTTCTCACATGTAGCAGTGATCTCTTGGTTCATCGAGCGATAGTACAGGCATCCCTTTTTCTCACTCGATAAATACAAAGTATATGAATTTCAACATGGCTGTTCTCTCTCTCGTGAGCTTCACTCACTATAGAATATAGACCAAAATTAGTCATTCATTAAATGTCCTCATTTCTTCATAGGTTCTCTCATAGAGGTAATTGAATAATATCATACAATCCAGTGCTGATACATAGGAATGTCTTCTTCCTTTGAATGGATATTCTTTTTAAAAGTACCACTGTGCATCTGCTTATCAACAACGATGGCGAAGCCCAAGTTCATAATAAATTGTGGTTTTACCTTTTTATGCAAAATATAACTTTGCCATTCCTTGGCAAAAGAGAATAAACACTGGGGTAAAGTACATACAACATGTCTAAATGATTATCACTTTTCCCCATCCATATATAGATCACTATTTCGGCAAAAAGCCTGCTACAACAAAACTCGGCATCCTCACAGGATGACAGCCATGGATCACACCCCTTGCTAGCGATACTTCCGCTGCATAGCCTTTGACCTTTTCTAGCGACAACCAAATTAGTTCGACTTAGAAATGCAAAGATATCCATATATAAGACAGACTCGTCCTACTCATACAAACACTACGTATAAATTCAGGCCATAGATATACTGAAGCAAGAACAATCTATTCCTACCCAGCCACAGAATAAATCGCAGTAGGCCTAGAGTCGTCTGCGGAGTCCGATCGAAGATGACAGAACTATTTTCAAGGGAAGCAACCCAAAAATGACTTCTCCTTAAGCACTTAAAAAGGAAATACTTTGCTTACAAAATATTTGCGAACATAATAAGAATATAAATGTATTATATTGCAAGATAGTAAAAAATTGCCCTTTACAGTCTTACCACACCTCCCGGGGAAAAAAAAAATAAAATTTTTTTTTTTAAATACATCTAGGAGCACCGTAGAATAGGCTCACAACGCAAGAATACTGCGCAGATGAAAATATCAGGAATAACTATAATTCCTAATATGACTGGTGAGAATATATATCTCAAAATCTGAGAGAAATTGTTTCCCTACGAATAAATGTTTCCAGGAAGGTGTGATGTACGTATAATACAATTCTGGTAATTATACAATGCATACCAAAAATTCACACTACAATCTTAAATTTATGATTTATGAAGAAACAATCATCAAAGAACAGCGGTGAATTAACATCAATAAACCGCTAAGTAGCGATACCATCATTCTATTATTAAATTACAAATGTGTATCTTAGTAAAGAAACAAAAAAATAACTGTTGTAAAGTTATACATATTAAAAAGATCCAATATTTAACAGTTAAGTGGCATCATGTGGGCATCTGGACAGAATGTCCGCCATCACATTTTCTGAACCACGGATAGCTCGTACCGAAAAATGAAAAGGTTGAAGAGCGATTGCGTATCGAGTTGATCTCGAGCTCTTCAAGTTTTTACTTTGGATAGCCGTAAGAGCTTTTTGGTCAGTTTCCACTACGAAATGCGCGCCCAGAAGGAATCTTTGGAGTTTGAGAATTGACCAAACCATTGCCAATAATTCACGGTCTAAAACCGAGTAATTCCTTTCTGCAGCATTAAGTTTTCTGGATATGTACATTACAGGATGCAGAGTTCCAGAGTACTCTTGCATTAGTGCCGCTCCAATCCCAGTGGATGAAGCGTCACTACGAAGAACAAATGTCTTATCTGTTGTAGGTAACACTAAAATAGGTGGTGATGAAAACATAGTTTTGATCTTCTCTAGTGAAGATTGGCATTCATGAGACCAGTGAACCATGTTAGGCGACCCTTTCTTTAATAGTGTAGAGAGAGGTGCCATGATAGAGGACAGATTCGGAATGAAACGTCCATAAAATTGTATGAGACCTAAAAGACTTCGCACTTGCTTTTTAGTCCTAGGGATAGAGATGTTAAGTATCTTAGTGATATTATGGTCTTCTGTCTTCAAGAAACCGTGACCTACTCGATGGCCTAAGAAAGCAATTTCGCTAAAGCCAATACAAGCTTTAGATGGTTTTGCTGTCAGGTTATACTCACGCAGAGTTGATAATAATTCAACTAATCCTGAATAGTGATCTTCCCAAGTATCGCTGAAAAGACAGATGTCGTCTAGATAAGCAATGACATCTGACCGATACGATAGGATTCGACGCATCATGCGTACAAATGTAGCTGGTGCGTTCATAAGGCCGAAAGGCATAAAATTCCATTGGAAAAGGCCTCTGGGAGTAGAGAAAGCGGTAAGAGGTTTGGCGCGTTCGGATAATGGAACTTGCCAATATCCTTTAGACAAATCAAGTTTAGTGAAAAAATGCGATTTAGAAAGACGAGTAAGTAACTCTTCTAGTAAAGGCATAGGTTCAGCATCGAACTTCGTAACTTGATTCAATTTGCGATAGTCAACGCAAAGACGTATGTTATTGTCTTTTTTTCGAACAATAACCATCGGCGAAGAATATGCAGAAGTGGATGGTTCGATTATTTGTAAATCTATCATTTCATCCAACTCCTTTTCAACCTGTGTTTGGAAATGTATAGGGATAGGATAAGGCCTAACCCTAATTGGAGTATGTTCAGTTAGAACAATGTCATGCTCAATGACATGAGTTTGTCCAGGGATGTCAGTGAGGACATCCTGAAATGTTTGTAACATAGACGAAACTTGTCGCCGTTCTCCTAGAGACAAATCAGGAGAAACAGTAACGTCTTTCCATGATTCACTAGAATGAAGTGGGATCATTGGAAGCGGGAGATTAACATCCGAAAAACTTGTTTCCTCATCCTGTATTACAGACAGTGATGAGTAATGACCATGTTTGACATGAGAATCGTCCGTTGCCTGGAAAATAGGCTGTAGATAGTCAGGACGTTCATGGAACTCCGTAAGCATATTGATGTGGAAGGTTTTATGCTTCCCGTTAATATCGACGATGTAGTCAACATCTGAAATTTTCGATATTATATCGTACGGACCTTTCCAACTAATAAGGAGTCTATTTTCACGACAAGGTAGCAAAACAAATGCTTTGTCACCAGGACAAAGTTGTCGTAAAGTTCTCTTCTTATTAGCAAATTGTCTTGCCTTCTGCTTAGCAAACTCAGAAGAGGACGTTGCCAATTTGCATGCTTCGATAATCTTTTGTCTCATCGCGCGATGACATACTCGTAAGAAGATTTTGTGTCATCGTCAATATTGTCAGCTGTTATAAGATCATGCAGCAAAGACATTGGGCCGCGCGGTCGCGCGCCAAAGACAAGTTCAAAGGGCGAAAACCCTGTATGTTCATTGGGGACCTCTCTGTACGCGAAGAGGGCCGCGGGTAAAACCCTATCCCAATCCTGAGGATGATCCTCAGTTATCTTCCCTAATAAGTTCTTAAGTGTTCTATTTAGTCGCTCGACCATCCCATTGGACATAGGATGATAGATGCTACTCAAAGATCTCTCTATCTGTAGAGTAGACATTACTTGAGACATGGTATCCGATATCAGTTGGGTGCCATGATCTGATAATATTTCTCCGGGGAATCCCAGCCGAGAAAATATAAGCCAAAGAGCATCTGCAATGTCAGTGGTAGTAATGCTCTTTAGAGGGATAGCCTCTGGCCAACGTGTGCACATGTCTACACACGTTAAGATAAACTGATGTCCTCTAGCAGATTTGATCTTGAATGGACCAATGATGTCTATCGCCATTTTCTGGAATGGACGAATAGGAATATCTGCAGCCTGAATAGGCGCAGCATGACGAGGACCTTTGGATTTGACTTCTTGACATACTTTACAGGATCGACAATAGATCCGTATGTCCTTGTTCACAAAAGGCCAAAAGAAAGCCGCAAGAACTCTTGACTTTGTACGGGAAAAACCCATGTGACCAGCACACTGAGAGTCGTGTGCATGTTGTAAGATCTTAACTCTCAAATTCTTGGGTACAAGAATCTGAGAATGACTTGACTTAGTGGAGTCTTGCACCATACGTACAAGTACGCCATTCTTCATTGTAATCCAAGATTTACAATTTGAATCTTTATTCGGATCACCTTTTGTTACAAGAGTGAAGAATTTCTTAAGAGTCGGATCTTCTTCTTGTTGTTTTATAAACGAGTCACGAGAAATTACCAAGGGATCATCTTGGTTATGCACTTCATTATCTTCAACAGATGAAGTTTCAGGCATATTGAGAGCTTGAGCTCTAGTGCCTACTGCATTAGCAGATTGCATATTTTGATTTTCCCAAACGGAAATTTGCTCCGGAGTGCATTCTTGGACTCCGTGAATGCGACCGATGATAAGATCAGCGATCGGATCCGGCAAAAGACATGCGTGTACATCTCCTGTGAAGAAAGGAGTAGCAATCCTAATGATAGCGGTAGAGTATTTCTCTATGGTGCCGCCAAATGTTACGCATTTGACTACTTTGCCTGTAGAATGAGAAGGATCTATGAGTGACTGCCTAACCCCAATAGTTGTGCATCCAGAATCAAAAAGTACTGAGACTGGATTGTCATTTACTAAACCTTTGTGTAAGACAAGAGAACCTCTCCCATCATGCGCGATTGACGCAGGAAGAGCGGGAAGAGGATGGCCACAGCTTAAAGTAGACACTGTGGTTGGCTCAAATAATGTTTTGCATTGGGGGCACTGAGATGCTCTCCCAAAATCAAAAGCGGCACATGCCATATTATTAGAGTCATCATTATCTTTATTTTGTTTATAGGCTTCGTGGGACTCTTGCTGTGCAGAGTTCGCCTGGTAATGAGCTTTATGTTTTTTGAATTGTGCTCTACCTCTGTTATTATTGCCTCTGTACTTATCATTGTTTCCACTATTATAACCTCTACTCGGGTTTGAATCATAGCTCCTTTGGTTACTATCATCATATTCATTATAATGAGTATCTCGGTAATTATGATCCTGTTGTCTCCATGAAGGAAAACTTGGATAGTTTCTAGAATGACTTCCTTTGCGAAAGTTCCTGTAATTATGACCACCCCTGAATCGAGGGCTGTCAGCTCTTCTCCAGGTATTCGAAGAAGAACCCTGAAATGATTGGTTACCTTGGTTCTGATAACTGTAATAGTTACCTTTTTTATTAAACCTATTTTGAGGTCCTTGGAATTTTGTGAGAGTGATTAGGGTTGTATGGTGTTGCAGAAGCAACTGGCATACCTTCTTTAACCTTACTGTTGCTAATGGCTACGTCCGGATGTGCAGTGACGTATTGGGTACAATACTGTTCCATTTCTTTTAGAGACTTAGGTTTACGCTCATGTAAGAATTCGAGGAAAGGTTTATTTATACTTGACATAATCTTGTCTCTGAGTATCAAGTCCATAAGGGCTTCATAAGTCTTTTCTGTTTTGGATAGCTCAATCCAACGATCAAATGTAAGACGTGTTCTTGCAATGAATTCTGAGAATTCTACACCTGCCTCAGGCACCATTGTCTTAAACAACTTCCGATAACCCTCTTCAGACAACTGATACTTCTTTAACAAGGCTGCCCTAATAACATCATAGTTATCTTTGTCAGCCTCTTCAACCAAACTTAAACTAGTCAGAGAATCACCTTTCAGATTTTCTGATAACTGGTTAGCATATTGTGATTTGTCCACATTATGTGCTCGACACGAGCGTTCAAATCTGTTTAGCCAGAATGTTATGTCATCACTGGAAGGGTTGAACGCTGGTACCTTGACCTTGTAAGTAAAGGGTTTACCATTACCACTAGATGCTTGATTAACATTACTTATGTTTGTTAACTTTAACTTTTCTAACTCAAATGCTAAAAGTTCTTTTTGGTGTTCATGTTCTCTTATTGCTTTTTTTTCTTGAGCTTCAGCTTGTAATTTTTCTCTTCTGCAGCAGCCTGTAATTTTTTCTCTTCAGCAGCAGCTTCATCTTTTCTTTTCTCTTTTTCCATTTCCATCTGGAATCTTTTTTCATCAGTCTGTATCTGCAATTTCTTTTGTTCATCCTCTCTTTGTAATTTTCTTTCCTCAGCTTCTAATTTCTTTTCTTCAATCAATGCTTTTCTTTCTTCAGCAGCCAATGCTTTGTCATATTGAGCAACTGCCCATTCTTCTAACTGCTGACCAGTCTTATCAAGAGCCCTGCCTTGTGTGATAAAATAATCCAAGGTAGACATCTTGTCTAATAAGATCAGTAATTTGCAAAAGTAAATAAATTTACTTTCTTAGTCTTAATCAAAGACTTTGTATGATAACTTTGTAACCTGTGAAAAATAGTACTTAACTATCCCAATCACTGTGGGAAACAAGCCTTACAAAGGTCTTGTATAAATCCTTATATAATAACAGCTATAAGTTGCTGGTTCACTCTATAATATAAGTGCAGTGCACCAGAAATAGTGTTTTATATCATCAACTGTGTACCTTTAGTAATAGCAATTAACTATCAGTTGATTCTTGTACATCAATTTATATGATCAACTATATTTTAAATAGTGTATGTCGATCAGGCACAAAACAAAACAGTTATACAGAAGAACATGAAAACATTTGCGGAAATGAAATAAATCAAATGGGAAAAAAAATAAAAGATAAACCGCAAGAGGATAACAAATACAAATAACGCCACAGTATATAAATATAAATTGAGAATAGAACTGAAAGATAGAATAGGGTAGACCAACAAATTACAAACAAATCAAAACAAACTAAAGAACAGAGGAATATTACAAAAACAACAATGAGTACAGACTTCACAGCTAACACTAATAGCAACAGCTGTCGCAGCAAATTTCCAATGAAGAAAATTGCACCTATAGAAACGCACACATCAGACCCTCTATTACGTGGGATACTCTGCTGTGTGACACCGCCCAACCGAAACAACAACCCGCTGGATACAAACAAATATCACATATAAATAGTTAAACATAAATACATAAATGCATAAATAGTATGGCAATATGATGTAAATAGAGTGTTGCAGAAAGAATGTGTTGGAATGAAGGCTCAGTTACACTGCCTAATAGTACAGTACTGTGGTACTTTATTAAACAAATACTTCTGGTCTAATTATTTTAAATTCAACACAGAAATAGAAGCTCCATCGTTGATTTGAATGATAACAATCAATGTAGGACTTCTCAGTTCAATAACATTTTCTTTCGCAAACACTGTCAAATATTCTCCAGTCCTGATGTGTAATGTTCTATGTTTCAACCAAGCTCGCTGTGTAACACTGTCAGTTGTATGGCAAATGTCCAATGAACCAAATGTCAACAAACCCTGACCTAGTTACTGCATACTCTCGACAGGACAGGTCACGCTGACATCACTGTAGAGTTGTACTGTTGATGTATTTGTGTGTCGTAACAGACCCCAAGGAACGTCTGGTCTCAGTAGTTTACTTCTCAATATGGTCACTGTGCAGGTTGACCCAGGAAGCTGGCACACCAGTTGTTAAACTCTTTCTTTGTGTAGTTGTTAACTCATACTGGCTACTAGTTGTTGAATCATGCTTTATTTGCTAAATGATGTGAATGTCCACCAGTGGATAAATGTAGATGTTGGGACTGGTGTAGTAAAGTGTAACGATTGTCAACTCATCAAACCCAGCACAGTTTTGGTCATACAGGTCATCTTGTCCTGGAACGTGATGAGGCTCCGACAAGAATGTGAGTGTAAACAATGAGTGTGTATCTGAATGTCAGTACGCGAATGGTAGAATGATTCGATAGAGTTGACAGGTTGGTAGTACATCACTCATACTCACACTGTTCGAATTCAAGAAGTACTGGAACTACGGTGGTCTTTTTATAACATTTAATGGGACGCACACTTGGACAGTACGTGTATGGTTACAGGAACAAATGTCGACATAGACAGCATAATGTTGATCACAGGAATATCATCTTAAGTTAGCATTCATGCTTGGCAAATATCATAATGGAGCATTCGTAAATAAGCATTCAGCGTTCCATCATGTAAATCATCTGGCTTTACTGACTGGGCACGTCAGACCATAACCAATACATAGGAAGGCTCCTAGACCTAACCTCGTCTAGCGAATATTCCTTCACGTAAAGTTCAATATATATATATTTCATAATATAGGAATCCCAGACATGGGTTCTCACATGTAGCAGTGATCTCTTGGTTCATCGAGCGATAGTACAGGCATCCCTTTTTCTCACTCGATAAATACAAAGTATATGAATTTCAACATGGCTGTTCTCTCTCTCGTGAGCTTCACTCACTATAGAATATAGACCAAAATTAGTCATTCATTAAATGTCCTCATTTCTTCATAGGTTCTCTCATAGAGGTAATTGAATAATATCATACAATCCAGTGCTGATACATAGGAATGTCTTCTTCCTTTGAATGGATATTCTTTTTAAAAGTACCACTGTGCATCTGCTTATCAACAACGATGGCGAAGCCCAAGTTCATAATAAATTGTGGTTTTACCTTTTTATGCGAAATATAACTTTGCCATTCCTTGGCAAAAGAGAATAAACACTGGGGTAAAGTACATACAACATGTCTAAATGATTATCACTTTTCCCCATCCATATATAGATCACTATTTCGGCAAAAAGCCTGCTACAACAAAACTCGGCATCCTCACAGGATGACAGCCATGGATCACACCCCTTGCTAGCGATACTTCCGCTGCATAGCCTTTGACCTTTTCTAGCGACAACCAAATTAGTTCGACTTAGAAATGCAAAGATATCCATATATAAGACAGACTCGTCCTACTCATACAAACACTACGTATAAATTCAGGCCATAGATATACTGAAGCAAGAACAATCTATTCCTACCCAGCCACAGAATAAATCGCAGTAGGCCTAGAGTCGTCTGCGGAGTCCGATCGAAGATGACAGAACTATTTTCAAGGGAAGCAACCCAAAAATGACTTCTCCTTAAGCACTTAAAAAGGAAATACTTTGCTTACAAAATATTTGCGAACATAATAAGAATATAAATGTATTATATTGCAAGATAGTAAAAATTGCCCTTTACACAGTAGCCATAGTGTCATTTAGATTTATGGATTTTGTACAACGGGCCTCTTGGTCAACTAAGCAATGTAATGTAGGCACGTCAATTTTATTTTGCTTCAAAAGTCCAACAAAACCAGTATTTTTCCCAATCATAGCCTTGCAACCATCGGTACACACAGCAGACAATTTTTCAAACCCACCATATTCTTCCATGGCATTTTGAACTGCAGAAAATATGTCATCCCCTTTACTTGTACCATGCAAAGAGCAAACTTTCAGTAATTCTTCAGAAACAGTAAAGTCTTCCTGGATCACTTTAACAAAAATAATAAGCTGGCTAGTGTCTGTGGTGTCTGTACTTTCATCAATCGCCAGTGAAAAGTATGGAGAATTTTCAATTAAAGATTTCAAGTTCTGGGACAAATGCAAACTAATATCTTCTGTTCTCCTAGCTACGGTTTGTTTTGAAAGCGGTACATTTTGAAATTCTTTTACTACTTTTTCTTCATTGAACGCTTCTGCCATTTGAACTGCACACTTTTTCACAAACTCTCCATCAGTAAACGGCTTTTTTGCTTTTGCAAGCTCAAAACTAATCACATAGGACGCCATGAGCGATGATTCCTGAATCTTATTTAAAAGTTAGTCTTATCCTTCACAGGGCGTGGCAATCAACCCCAGCTTTTATTGGCTGTTTGTGATTTTTCTAGGCAATTTTTTTCATTCAGTAGTTTGCCATTGCTTTCTGAACGGTACGTCACTTCCACCATTGTTAAAAATCCACACAAAGCGATCTGCTACAAAACCGCCTGCAGCAGGTTTCGAACCTGGTATATCTGGATTATGAAACTGCGTTCATATCCATTAGGCCACAGACGCCGGCGAATCTTATTTACATGACTAAATATACTCTTTTGGGGATTCAGTTTTTTCTTGAGTTGTTCAATCACAAGCTTTCTCGACTCGCTGCTATGCTCGTCATTGTTTTTCTGATGATTTGTGATGTAGTGACGTTTCAAGTTATATTCCTTCACTACGGCTAACACTTGGGCGCATACTAAGCACTGAAGTTTATTATCCTTATTGAGAATGAACAAATAATCGAACTCCCATTCTGGTTTAAATGCGCGATTTTAAATGTTCACTTTTCTATACTTAGAAAACATTTTTACAAATGCAAACTCTTATTCATGAAAACGTGCACAACAGCTACAAGCCCAGAAGTGTCACTGGCTGATTTATACTTAACACACTTCACAAGACCAACTGTGCACCTCAACTCCTTCCTATAGAAATGTACCTACCATCCACCCCCACTCCCACGATCACTTTCCCATACCGATGCTAAAGAAAAAGCAACATCATTGGATCTCAGAGACTTCCGATCGCAGAAAAGATCTGTCATTGCTTTCAGTTTCTCATTATCAAAGTAGGTACCGACACTGTCTTCGCCTGTCCACGTGCACGATCAGAGATTTGACGTTATCATTTCCGTTTTGTCGGCACTATCTAAAAGAGCTCAATTGGTATGATACACACACACACACACACACACACATATATATATATATATATATATATATATATATATATATATATATATATATATATATATATAGAGAGAGAGAGAGAGAGAGAGAGAGAGAGAGAGAGAAAGAGAGAGAGAGAGTTGGTGGTGTTGTGGGAGGTGGGGAGATGTTAATCGTACATTTTGGGTCTTTTTGGTTTTGTTTCTGGTGCCTGTGCGTGCTATTTTGTAATATTTTTTTAGCACAGTGGTCGGAGTATACAGTAATTTTCAATCAACAATAAGAAGCCGGGCCAAACCAGGTTGGCGGGCCGGTCAAAACTGGTTGGCGGGCCGGATCTGGCCCGCGGGCCGTAGTTTGGCCACCTCTGCCCTAGACCTAAGGGTCTTTTATATTTAGACATGCGCCCTAATATAACCGACTAGGTTGAACGGTCTCAAAACTAGGCAAAACTTAAAAAAAAAAGAAGTTTGGCTGTCATGTTTACAAACTCACTACCTCAAGGATCTAGCATTATAATCTCCTCCAAGATGTTATTTCCTTACAATAGTTTATCACAGCAAAGTCCATTTGCCGGAAATATTACATTGCTGTCCCTGTCTCAATCTTCAGTGAGATCTGGCGTGTATTTGGAAGCGTCATGTTTGCGAGCTCGCACCTTATCATGCGGCAACCCGGTAGAGTGTACATTCTCAGACAAGAAGTCGGAATTATTAACATTAATGTCGCTCAGTTTAGACTTTTACTCCGTCTGGAGCTAGCGATAAGCGAAAATTAATGTGGCTAAGCGTCATCGATAACAAAGAAGAAAATACCCAGAAGAGACTAGTGGGTGAGATGTGTGACAAGATGTCGTAACAAAACATGGATCAATGAAAGCGAAACAACGATTCAGAGCGGGGGAAAAAAACTAAAGGAAGAGCACAGGAGAGAAAGTGAAGGAGTCACATAAAAATGATACGATCGAAGATTTTACTTGTCACAACTGGATTTCTTGGCTTAATTCCGAGGCGAGAGGCTAGGAGGAGAAAACATGATCAATGTCATGTACAAAGAAAATACAAGATATGTACAGTCTTAGAACTGCATCAGTTTTGTATCTGATGGTGCATCAACCATGGTTGGTTGTAAAACTCTGCGTAATCTACTTTAAAATATATTTCTTCTCATTGGCCATTCACTTGCATGGTGCATTCAACATGAAGTATCCATATTACCATCAATACTGGAATTTTTTTATTTACACAAATACCTCGCTTTTTGTCATAGTGGGTTAAAAAAACCAGAATCATACAAAGAAATATTTGAGTGATAAACACCACTTCGTAATTTTCAGCCTTCTCAAATTGCTCCTGTCCCTTTTGAAAATATAACTTTCATCACTAAGCTGGCTCCTGCGAGAAAAGGTTGCTTTTAGTATTATGATGAAGCAGGGGGAGCTAAAGGCGTATTATTTCACTTCTGCTGAGCTAGCCTAAGCAAATTTGGAAACACAAATCAAAGCTGTACTGTTAAAAGAAATGTCTTACTACAAAAGCTACTTATTCTATGTATTTACTTTGCTTGTTATAAAGGAATTTGAAAAACTGAATAGTCGTTTTCATTGGAGAACAGACCGTATAATGTAAGTGGACAGAGAAATACAGAATTTATCAGTGTCACATTCTTAACAAAATGCGTTTCTACAGCAAAGTAAGAAAACTGAGGTCCATCGAGAAGTAGCAAATCTAAAAGCCAGATATGATATTTGGCAATGCTAAAAGGATCTATCAGTCAATTTAGATGTCGACTTCCCTAGGCAGAGATATTTTTCACAGTACATCACAATTGATGCATGTGATAATTTTTAACCAGATTTTAAGGTCCTTACTTTCAGAATTGCCATTTGTACACATTGCAGGACACACCACGCACGGCTGTTTGCCAGCGATCTTTTAGTTGTTTCCCCTTTTTCCCTGACCGCGCTATTTATAGCTATCGTGACAGAGGTCACGTGGTAACTTCCTAACTGGAAAAAAAGGTGGCGGATTTTACTTTTGATAGGGCTTAATTAATGTTTTAAGGCTACTTTATTATTATAAATACAGGCTTTAATTTTGCGTAAAGCTAGACTAGAAATGTTAGAGTAAATTTTAGAACAAGAACAAACATTTTATCACAATTAGCACAGAAGATATAATAGTCTGAAATAGTGTAAAATTTACGTTTTTTTTTATATTTTGTTATGGTTTGTTTCTAATGCAATTTACACTAAAACGGTCACAATCAACATGCATAACAAATTACAGAAATCAAAAGTAGAAAACCTGCAGAAAATGGATATCAAAGTTTTGTTTTGGTTTCATGCGTCAAACATTAATTATTGAAACATTAAATTGCAAGTCCACATTTATTACCTTAAAATAATACACCAAATTGTCCCCAAAACATGAGAGCTAACGATTATCTCTCAATCATACATTACGATGGTCGTGTAAAAACGAGTATGGTCATGAGTAAAACTAAAGGTTCAATTTAATAGATAAATAGGTGTATTTAATAAATACATCTATTAAATGATTTCCACACTCTGTTAATTCTGTCACTCTCACGCGACAACTGCCATAATTTGCTCTAGCCCCAAAATTTCGCTCAATTATCATTCACACTTCCTTTTTTAATAAGAGGAATCTGTACATTCACAGATGGAGAAATTTGTAACAAATGAATTTCCATTTTAAATTTTAATTGTGAAGTTATATTTTTAATACCGCTGGCGCGTCTTTCAATTTTGGAAATAGTGGAATGTATAAATTCTCCTCTCATGTGCCTGCTGCAGGTCTAGTGAGTCAGTTGATGTTTCAACAATATGTTTCCTAACAATGTGGAGAAATTGAGATCGCTTACGTTTTGTTGGCGTTCTGGTGACTGATGTTTCTCTTCTATGTTTAATTAGTTTTTGTAGTACAATAGGCTGTCCTCTATATTTGCATTTTATGATATTATTTTTTTGCTGTTTCTAGTTTTTTTCTAACAATGGATGTGAATAGGGGTTCTTCCTTTTGTGTTAGTGGTTGTGAAGGTGGCTTAGCAAGTAACTGTTGTACTGTGATGTCGCTTTTGAAGACAGGCGAGGTGGATGTACTTGTCGTATGTATAACTGACTTGGTAGGTCAGCGCCAGCGGTATTAAAAATATAACTTCACAATTAAAATTTATAATGGAAATTCATTTGTTACAAATTTCTCCATCTGTGAATGTACAGATTCCTCTTATGTGGCAACAAAAAACTGGCATGCTAGGGTGAGTAGTGTTATCCACCTCCAAATGAATAATGGTATCGCCTTTAATATGAGCTGACACATCAACCTCCAGTGAACAATATCATCACTAATGTGGGCAGGCACATCAACCTCCTACTGTACAGAGCTATCCTGACTACAGCTAACTGACTGACTACAGCTAACTGACTGACTACAACTAACTGACTGACTACAGCTAATTGACTGACTACAACTAACTGACTGACTACAACTAAATGATTGACTAGACATGGAGGGGTCAGAAAGAACATCACAGGGGATAGAGCAGCTTTTTGTTTTTAAAACACCAAAAGATGTCTTTGCAACATAAGTAGTAGGGAATGTTGGAAACGAGGCGTTTTCAGGCGGCGCATGACTTTTATATAGCAAAAACGCCAGGCGGCGCGTGACTTTTATATAAGCTCATTCAGGCGGCGCGCAGGCGGGGCAAGATTGCGGATTTGAGATAACAAGGGGAGATAAGTAGGTTGTTGTATTGCATGACTTTTTATATAAGGAAAATGTGCAGGTGGAGCATCAGGCGTTGGTACATGCCTTTTTATATAAGGAAATACTCATTGCGCAGGTGGAGCATCAGGCGTTGGTACATGACTTTTTATATAAGAAAATACTCATTGCGCAGGTGGAGCATCAGGTGTTGGTACAAGGGGAGATAAGTAGGTTGTTGTATTACATGACTTTTTATATAAGGAAAATGCGCAGGTGGAGCATCAGGCGGATGCGCATGACTTTTTATATAGGGAAATACTCAGTGTGCAGGTGGAGCAGCAGGCGTTGGTACATGACTTTTTATATAAGGAAATACTCATTGCGCAGGTGGAGCATCAGGCGGGATGACTTTTTATATAAGAAAATACTCAGTGTGCAGGTGGCGCGTGACTTTTTATATAAAGAAAAGGTGCAGGTGCAAGATGGCGGACTTGAGATAACAAGAAGAGGTTATATGGCGCAAGATGGCGGGATGACTTTTTATATAAGGAATTGAGGAGGGGGAGAGAAGGAGGACCATGACTTTTTATATAGAGATATGTTTAGATAACAAGAAGACGTTATTTATAGACATATATTAATTCTGCAGGAGTGATGCAGAGGCAAGATGGCGGGATGACTTTTTATATAAGGGAAATATGGTGGCGCTTTGTGGTGGCGCGTGACTTTTATATAGCACTATATTAATTCGCTAATAGTGTGTTGTGGTCGAGTGGAGGTTTTTTTGTGGTGGGGGTGACGAGGCATGGCTGTAATGTACCAGGTGGGTTTAGGTTAGGGGTGATATTTTTGTGTGATGTGGTATGGTTTTGGAGGTGGAAGAGAGATATTTTAGATGTTGAGGGGAGATGTGGTGACGTTGTCAGGATGCATCTGTGTACATTGTTGGGGTGTAGCAGGCGAGTGGACCAGCGTTGAGAGGTGGGAGTGAAGAGGCGTCGATGATGAGGTACGGGTGTAATGTAGCAGGTGGGGTTAGGTTAGGGGGGATATTTCAAGAAGAGGGGTATATGGCGCAAGATGGCGGGGTAATTTTTTTATATAAGGAAAATGTGGCAAGATGGCGGACTTGAGATAATAGGAAGACGGTATATTTAGATAACAAGAAGACGATATATATATATATTTAGATAACAAGAAGAGGATATATTTAGAGGTATTTTTAGATACATATTTAGACAATAGGATATATTTACATAACAAGAAGACGATATTTATAGAACAGTTATACGAACAGTTATACGAACAGTTATTTTACAACAGTTAGACGATATATTTAGACGAAATACAACAGACGATATAGGTAACAAAAAGGCGTTTTAGTTAATATATTTTTTATTTTGTCAAATACTAAAGGACAACTCTCAATCGCTTGGTAGGTTTCTTCTTCTTCTGTGGTAGATTAGGGACATCGGTCAGGTCTGTGGTGGTGGTCGTAGGAAACCAACTCGGGTCTGGTGATACTGGACAGCTAGAGTTCATGTATTCGTCAAATAGGTTAGTGAAGGTGGTAGGTTTCTTCGGGGGTAGATTGGTGACATCGGATAGGGCTGTGGTAGGAAACAAACTCGGTTCTGTTGGTTGGTAACAGCTGGAGTTGATGTACTGGTCAAACGTGGTACTGGTACCAGTAGTAGGATAGGTATCCGTGCTTGGTGGGTGTAATCGGTCAAATTCGGCGAGGATTTCGCTCTGTAATGTCAATAAATGGTCAAACTCGGATCGAGTTAACGTAATGCCGTGTTTGGTAGGAAATTTGAGGTAGGATTCACCAAAATATTTTCGCACGTGAAGTAAAGGTTGACCTCGGTAAACACTTACAGGCGCAGCCTTCAGACCACTAGCCAAAGGTTTAAGTATTTCATCACTTCTTTTGATGTAGACTAGTTGGTGGGAGCAGTCATCTTCAAAACTTGGCGCGATTTCGAGATCTCCAAGATCGAGTCTTGCTCGGCGTAGACGAGAACCTGTAATGGTTCAAATATGTCTGACAGGAGGATGGTCCGTATCTCGTCTGTATTCATTGTCTACGTGGTGTAGTCTGTCAAAACTTGGCGCGATTTCGAGATCTCCAAGATCGAGTCTTGCGTGGTGTGACCTCGTTGAATGTAGCTTTCTTCTTCTTCAAGGTGGTGGATTGGGGACATCGGTCAGGTGGGTGTCTGTGGTAGGAAACCCACTCGGTTCTGGTGATATTGCACACCTAGAGTTCGTGTATTCGTCAAACGTGTTAGTGGAGGTGGTAGGTTTCTTCGGTGGTAGATTAGGGACATCGGTCAGGTGGGTGTCAATGCGTGGTGCCTGTAGTCGGGCAATTTCGGCGAGGATTTCGCTCCGTAAAGTTAACAAATCTTTAAGCACTTCATCACAGCTCTTGATGTAGACCGAGTTGGTGGGAGCAGTCATTTTCAATAAGGTGTATCTATCGTTATCACACCAACGCTTGAATAAAGTATGAGTATCTCCAAAAGTCTGTTTATATGTAGGAATACCAGTTCAATCTGGTTTTTTGAGGCGTGATCTAGCTAGGATTTGATTCGTCGAAAATCGATCGTGTGACCAGACTCGTGTGTTAGCCAGGTTGTGATTCGTTGAAAAGGATAGTTGACGTGGTCGATGTGAAAAATGACTCATGGGCATATTGGGGTGAGGAAAAAAACGACAACGAATATTCATAAAATGGTGGGTAAAACCTTATAAAAATGCGATAGAGGAAGGGTTCGGGTTCTTGTGCCGCTGTCTTTTGGTGATTTTTTACTCCTGTTGATCGTTTTCTCGAGCCGCGTGACGCTGTATATAGCGTCTATATATCTATAGATAAGCGGGACATATTGTCGCGAAATTGGTTTCAAGTCATTGCAAATGAGTTCAGTTAGATTTATAAACCCATCTACGATCGAGTGACCGCTTTCAAAATGGCGGCGTATCAGCGAAATGTGTATCGGACAGAGGAAATCGCCAACGATAAATAAAAACGAAGGGAATCCGTATGAAAAGGATTTTACATTTCAGTACAGGGAAGGATGGTGTATAACTGCATATAAGATGGAACGGTATGAAGTTCTCATTTACGGAGATATATGCGTATTTCGGCTGCCCACAGTTACGCTAAAAGCATGTAAACCCACTTCTGTTCTAAATATTAAAATCAACAAATAACAGTTTGGGAATTTACATGGATAGGAAGATAGAGTTTTATCAGCTGTATAAAACTAGATAAGATGGAACAATATGGATATTATATATGCCGAGAATGATAAAGGCAAAATTTCAGTCGACGCACAGATCGGCCGAAATCACTGTTCGGGAAGGATTTTTCAGGTTAGGTTTAGGCTGTGACGTCGGTACTCTCCGATACGTCCGCGCTTTGCGTATAAGTAGCGGATCGGTAAACTGAGAGAGATACACAACGAAAGAGGTTTGAGCCAGACTGGAGGCAGAGTTTCGCCACTATCCATGAATTGTGAGCGGATCGCCAGACATTTTTAAGTCCAGTATCTGAAGTCTGAGGGTAAGCGAAATTATGATAACTACCGTGTATAATATTTGTTATTTCAGGTTCATATAGAATTCACAAAATATGCCTGTATAATAGTCATTGATATAATGTATTGTATTTTTAATATGATCTAACATGTACATTGTGGATGATTGTTGCTTGTACAAAAATTAATCACAAATAGCCCCACAGCCTAATGAAGATATATTTATCATATTGCTTTATCGCTTACGAAGATAAAGGCAGTCCCATGGCAGAGATTGTCATAGGAAAATGAAGTGTTAGAAACTTCATCATGGAAGATCCCAGTTACGAGGCTAAGGTGACTAGTCCCCTTCCTCGCTGCCTTTGCCTTCCCTAGTTCGAGCGCACAACTTTGTACCCATTTACAGCTGGTAAACTGGAGTGTTCTATAGCCAGTTTCAGTAGAAAGCAACCTGATCACGTGGTCACTCACTTTCTTTATTTATGTATTACTTTTGTGTAGATGCTAAGGATAGCATCAGTATTTGAATTTGTACTTGATATGATTTGGAAGGATCAAGTTATAGCATATGAAGGGATGTATAGGAGCGGAATAAACCAGATGATGTTTATTACTGATATGTTAATATTAATTCTGTATCATTGAAATGATGTTACTTGCTATGACTGTATAACTTTGACACCTGATGACTGACTTGTCTGACTTATGTGCTTGTCAGTTACACTTAATTGACATGTTAATATTAATGCCATATCACTGAAATGATGTCCTTGCTTACTATGATTGTATAACGGTGACATCTGATGACTGACTGGTCTGACATCTGTGCTAGTCAGCTACAAGTCTAGCCAGATACTAGCCAAGGCTGATATGTTGCAGGTTCCATGAAATAACTCAAACCAGACTGTCCAGTATCAGAAGCCGGTGTAGTTCATCTGAGGCAATCCCACCAAAGTGCAGGACCCCAAAGAGTGAACTTCAACTGGTCATTGGCATCCCTACTGTTGGGCCTACCAAGTCTGATATCAGCAAAGGACAGTTTCAGCAGTATCAAGTTGGAAAGATAAGTGTCCTGTTTGACACTGACCACCTATACATGTGAAACAGCCAATAGTTGAAAACAATAAGTAACCATACAGAAACTCAGTCAACTGATGACAGTTATCCTTAAATTCAAAGGACTAATAACAGTGTTTTCAGTAACTTTATTATTTAAGATCTTGAAGTATAAACAGACCATAATAGTAATTGTGTGAATACTTTTATATATATGTATATGCTCTTTTCCAACTAGTAGAAATAGAATATTAGTGTAATTATTAAACTATTTTAACTGTACCTGAGGATTTATTCACTTCTTCCATTTGAGGTTTCGGTGAATGTTCATTTTACTTATCCCCTAGAATATAAGTAATCATAAGATAGTCATAGGGAGGAGACACCTTAAATCCTGGTACTACTTCTTACCAACTGGGCCAGGGTTTTTACAGTCTGACTATTTTTATGATAACAATACACCAGTGCTTATTTCTAAGACTGGGGTATTACTTGTAAGGTCAGAACTCTTTACTGGCATACTCTTACATATAAATAATTTTAAATAACCTCCCGCTACACATATCATAGTTATCAACTACTCAAAAATATGACAGTGATTTTCCATTGTTGGGTGAATGTAATTACATATCGATGTACACGGTGGTAGTTGTATCTTAATTATTGTATATCACGATTAATAACGATACTCATTTAGTGATATTTAAATTAACTGTGTTCCTGTCATGCTCTATCCGGTTTGCTGTTCCTTAGTGTGTGTGAGTGTGTGTGTGTGTGCATGTGGTTGTTGTTTTGATCCAAGCTTGTTCCACCCCGGGCGGTCATCTGGTTAGCATTATGTTGGACTTATTTGGTTGTGTTGTGGTACAAATAGGTTGGTGTATACGAGTTATCGTTACTCTTGTTAAATACTAGTCCTCTATATTTTATTTTATACCTAGCATCGAAATGACTTACAATTAGTATTTATGCTCTATCTATGTCTAAAGCTAAATTAACACATAACAAGTTATTAAGTTAGCTTTCTTGGTTTGATAGACTCGTTCACTATTTATTATCTGTAATGTTTTAAATAGTCTTGTTAAGGCATTATTTCTATAATATTGCGTATTCGTAAGCAATAACAGGAGATTTTTTGTGTGTTTCAATAGGTATAGATACACTACGCAAAAGTGGTCTCAGCAGAACATTGTACTCTTGTTACAAACACCAAGCTGATTTAGAAGTAACTTTATCGTTTTTATTGGAAGGAGTTGTGTTATTATCGTTTACATGAATATAACAATTGATTGTCCCAAATCCTTCAGGCAACTATGTTACTACTTGACTTGAGAAGAAGGACTTTTTATAAACACTCTTGAGTGAATCCTCCTTTGCCTAAGCGCTATAGAATAAAGAGGAAAATATAAAATAAAAAACTAATTTGGTTTTGTGTTGTGTTGTGTGTGTGTGTGTGATGAGAATATTTCTGTTCACGTCACTAGGGCAAAACACAATCGAACAATAGTAGAAAATTTATAAAAGAAACATTCCTTCGTTCATGTGTTCGAATCCGCTACTTAAGGTTTTCACTTTTTTTACATTTTTATTTTTTATTTTACAAGTGCGGGATGTGGTGATAGGTTTTTATATTGTCTCACAGGAGGCGACCATGGAAATATAGTACATTAAATAAAGAGAAATATGCCTGTGAGGTGATAGAAATATCCATACCAGGTTATAGAAATATGCCCTCGAGACGACAGAAATATACCCTCGAGTTGAAAGAAATATGCCCTCGAGTTGAAAGAAATATGTATGTGAAATGATAGAAAATATGTATGTGAGACGCTAGAAATATGCTCTCGAGTTGAAAGAAATATGCCCTCGAGTCGAAAGAAATACCCCTATGAATTGATAGAAATATGCCCTCGAGTTGAAAGATATGATAAAAATGTGACCACCGGGCAAACAATATTGCATTAGTAAGAGATAAGCAAAGAAATCTCATCACGACAGTAAAGGGACAGGAAACAAGATGGGCAGGACATATCAGAAAAACTCTGAACAAGGAACCACCAGAGACACAGTTCAATGTTCCTCAAGCTGAAAACGATCAAGATGTTAATACAAACATTCCACGGAAGGAAGAAATCATCACGGCAATTAAGGGGTTAAAGAATGGAAAAACGCCTGGCCACGATAACTTAAATGCAGAGCTAGTAAAGTATGAACGTGTGTGTGTATGACCAAGGGCGTTAAAAGAAAAAAACTATGTGTGTTTTGAGTTTTATTAAACATGGATGAGAGAGAAAAGAGAGAAAGAGAGATAGAGAGACAAACTGAGAAAGAAAGACAGAGAGAGAGAAGAGAAAGAAAGACAGAGAGAGAGAGAAGAGAGAGAGAGAAAGAGAGAGAGAAAGAGATGGGGAGCGAGAGAGCGAGAGAGAGAGTGAGAAAGAAAGAACGAAAGAGAGAGATAGAGAGAGACAAACTGAGAAAGAGAGAGAGAGAAATAAAATAGTACACCGCGCACGCTGTGTGTTGTGGAAGCAAAGATAAAGATATTGATTTAAAAAACACGCGCTCACGATACAAGTGACGCCCTATCGTTTAAAATTTGTACCATAACAAGATCTTGTGTAGTTCAGTACTGTTAAAAATATGCTATGTTCTAAATATTCTCTTTAATTTTCTTTATTTCTTTATTATGTTAACACACAAAAAATAAACCTCGCAAAAATAAAAACATTTATCTAACGATAGGTGAGAAACACGGATAAGATTTAAACTAAGGATAATTATTTAGACTATAGTACATAAGAAATCGGTTAAGTCTTAACTTAGCTAAACCATACACACATGTCAAGATTTAACATAACACACAGATAAAAATAACAATTGACGATCTGCGTTAACAACTTAACAAACAAACAAAATCTATTTCGTGTCTACATTACAACCAAGTTGTTGTATATTTGAAAACCAATCAAGAAAATACAAAATCGCGCACACCCTCCTAATGGTGGAATCAACTTAGACCCCGCTGTAGGTGGGATATGTTAATGTACTAGCGAGCGGCCGATATATCTGTCTTGATTGCAAACCACATGACGGCCAGATATTTAGATAAATAAAAATATATTTAACAAATATATTTAACACACGAATAAACAAATACATACGCTGTAACACTTATTGATATGACAAAACAAGTGGTTCTTTTCTTTCAGAAGTTTTGGTCTTTCAGAGATGTTTCTGCGTCAAGGTTTGTTGGTTGCATGAGTTTTTTTTACACTGCTCTCATTATATCGAGGTTTTGAGACACAAGCTGAATACACAAGCTGTTTCAGAAAATAACAGGGTTCAACGACCCTAATGTTTACACACCTGTTTACGCCCGTGTACAGTTTGTTATAAATTGGCACGTACCGATAACGGGGCATGATTAAGAAATAGCTCAACAATGTTTAATTACTGTCCAGGTGTTCTGAAAAAAGAGATTTTTTTGGCATTGTAATAAAATAATTAGACAAATAAGGCTGTTGGTCTAAATGTCCTGTTTGGACACGTACGAGTATTGATCCACAGCAAAAACCTGTTAGGAAGGATTTACTCAGGGACAGATGTACAATGTTCCACCATAAAATTAGCGAACTTTATTTGTTTAGCGCCCAGGTGTCTTGATGAGAAAGAAAGGCATTAGACAGACTGTTACGAATAACGGTTTACAAAAATAACTAACAAGTGAAATAAACTTAACAATAAAGTGAGAAACACAGACAAGTTGAGAAAGAGAGACAGAGAGAGAGAGAAAGAGAGACAGAGAGAGAGCCAGAGAGAGAGAGAGAAAGAGAGAGAGAAAGAGAGAAAGAAAAGGCATATGATTTTTCTTTGTAAGTACGTTTTAACAAATGTTTTACAAAAATAAATAATATATTCTTTAGACTTTTCCGTAGCGAAAGACACATTTTTTCTTATCTAAAACATAAATATTAAAAGAGAAAGACAGAAAGGCTTTAAAAATGTCTCCCGGTATAAAAACAAATCCCCAGAGATATTTATGTTATTCGGAAAACATACACTTTTAAACATATTCCAGGGATTGTCATGTTCTTGACCACACAGTGATTCTCAAATTCTTGAACAGTGATTCTCAATACATGTTGGTATCAGGGGTTCCCGTATTGGTTGGTTGAGTTCTTACATTTTTTGCACGATTCTCACAATGTTTTACACAGTGATTCTCAATACATGTTGGTATCAGGGGTTCTCACATTTTTTAGTATGATTCACACATTGTAGAACAGTGATTCTCACAATGTTTGCACGATTCTCACATTTTTTTTACACTGAAGGTTCTCACGTTTTTTTAGCACGAATCTTACGTTTTTTTACTCCAAAGGTTCTCACAATGTTTGCACGTTGTGTCTTTGATATAAAATAACTGGTTGTAAGTGTAATCTATCATTCTTAACAATGGACACACGTTGGATTCATCCGTTCACTTGTTTAATTAGCGGCCCTACTGGCTCTGGAAAGACTGTTTTTGTCCAGCGTTTCCTAACACATATCAAAGATATGGTAACAGCCGTACCAGATGAGATTATATATTGTTACGGGGAATATCAACCCCTATACAATTCCATGACTGGCGTTCAGTTTATTGAAGGACTGCTCGATATTGAGCAGTGGACAGATGATAAGAGACGTTTGGTAATTATCGATGACCTCATGAACGAAACAGATGAACGTGTAACTAAATTATTCACACAAAAAAGTCATCATAAAAATGTAAGCGTGTTTTATCTCGTGCAAAATTTATTTGGCAAGAACAAAGAACACAGAACCATTAGTTTGAATTCTCATTACATAGTACTTTTCAAAAATACACGCGATGGGTCGCAGATTGTTAATCTAGCCAAACAGATGTACCCAGGTCAAACTGCCTATGTTCAAGAGAGTTTTAAAGACGCGACATCGCTCCCCCATGGCTATTTAGTAATCGATCTTCGTCAAGACACACCAGACAATTTCAGACTTCGTTCGCACATCTTTTCAGACGAACAACAAATTGTTTACTTACCCAAGTAACGAAATGGGAGAAAAAGTAAAAAGACATGCTGAGATGTTAAAATTTCTAGGTACAGCCAAACCACCAGTCATCAAGGCTGTTATGAAAACAGCATCACCCGATCTGGTAAGAACACTCCGTGAATGTTGTCACAACGTATTAAAAGGTAACGTTACACTGACACCCCTCAGAAGAGACGTATGCGTCGTTACAAAAACACACTGAGAGCGCTTACCAAGAAAAAAATTGTCGCTCAAAAGACGAAAACAATTTTTACAATCTGGAGGTTTCTTATCTGCGTTGTTAACTCCAATACTAACTGTACTAAGAGAGCTCTTTTAGATGGCTAAAAAAATGATTTTGATGGATTCTCGTTTGTTAGAAAAACCTTATAGACCACCCGATGCTCTAAGAGATAACTTGGGAGAATTGGATACTCAAATGCAACTAGTCTTGGATCGACAAGATTTACCAGTGACTGACAAGGCTAGACTTTATCAACAAACATTACAGCGTTATTTGACTCGACTAGAACAGTACAGACACGTACCTCTAGGTCTCGTGGATATTAAACAACCACCACCATTACAAACCAACGAACAACCCACTGTACTTAAAGAGGAGCTCGTGGACAAAACTCCTCAGTCCCCACCCGTCACACCCACTAATCGAAAAAAGGTGGTGACCAGTAAATTGTGAGAAACATTGTCGTATTCGCTCAGAAAAAGGAAAAAGACATCAAAGTGGGAACCATGGCCAAAGAAGTGAATAAGATTTTAAAACAACATTACTACGACCCAAAACGACCTGGATCTTATGGCGGAGTCGCCCCCTTACAACGTAGCACCAAACTTAGTCGTAAAAAAATTGAAGAGTGGTTAGGTCATCAGGACACCTACACCCTACACAAACCGGTGCGCAGAAAATTTAAACGACGTACCACCATTGCGGGTGGTATCGATCAACAGTTCCAGGCTGATTTAATTGACTTGCGTGGTTTAAAGAAATTCAACGATGGGTATTCCTATCTAGTAACGTGTATTGACGTGTTTAGTAAATTCGCTTGGGCTGTTCCTCTAAAAAACAGGACTGGGACAGCGTTAGTAGCAGCGGTAAAGACAATTTTTAACAGTCGCAAACCGATAAATTTTCAAACAGACAAAGGCAGTGAGTTTGTCAACAAAACATTCTTAAAGTTTCTTAAAAACGAGAAAGTCCATTTCTTCACTACGGAGAATGAAGACACCAAAGCAGCTATCGTCGAGAGGTTTAATCAAACCCTCAAAGAAAAAACGTGGCGTTACTTTACCAAAACCAACAGTCTTCGCTACGTCGACGTGATACAACAACTGGTCCACAACTACAATTATTCGTATCATCGGAGTATTAAGATGGCACCGGTGGAAGTTACCCCGAGCAATCAAGAAGACGTGTGGCGTACTTTGTATTCGACCCCTGACGTCATCGGGAGAAAAGTCTATTTTAAAGCTGGTGATCGCGTGCGGATCGCCCAAGCCAGACAAACTTTTAAAAAGGGTTATACGCCGGCGTGGACAGAAGAGTTGTTTACGATCAGTCGACTAAACCAAACAAGACCGGTCACGTACGTCCTTAAAGATGATTCGGGTGAGGAATTGAAGGGTTCTTTTTACCAAGAAGAGCTACAGCGAGTCGGCGACAAGATAGTTTATCGAATCGAGTCCATTTTGGAGGAACGCCGAGGTGTCAGGGGTGTAAAAGATTATTTATTCAAATGGTTCGGTTATAACTCCTCATTCAACAGCTGGATTTCGTCCAAACAACTAGCGAGATATCGAGACTGATGGATATTGAAGAAGACGTGAGCACCCCATTTTTGAGGCCACCCCCTCCCAAGACCGCGAGAAACTCGTTCTGGCCTTTTTTTGGGAAACTAGTCCCGCGACTAGAGATCGTTTTCATCTGTCAGATGATCGTTATATATGTCGTCATCGGTGTCTCGTTATTCAATCTGAGTCGGAGCAACGCAGAGGGACCAGACGGCAAGTTTTGGATCGCTTTAATGAGCAGTTGTCTGGGTTACATGTTACCTAACCCTAAGATAGGATGAGTTTTTACGTGACTTTACCCAGCAATGCCTCGATGAAAATATACCCAAACAATAACGCCGGTCACTTTTTCGTCAAATTGCCACAGACTATAGACTTGACTTCACGTTACGAGGTCGGTTTGGTTGAGATTCAATTTCCCAAAAGTTATTTTAACGTGCTAGAGGATGATGTATGGATACATTACTTTCCCAACAAAGAAGATGAGTCTATACTACTCACGTTGCCCGCTGGTCTATACACGTCACCCGACATGCTGATCGACGAGTTGAATCGTTTGCTTTTAGCCACGGATGTGGATGAAAAAGCCCGAGTTAGATTTCATTTTAACAATAAAAGATTCCACCTTGAATCTGTATGATCCGGAGGTTGAAGTTAGAATTAGCGAGACGTTGAAACACCTGTTAGGGTTTCCTGCCTCGCTCGCCACAGACATCGACCCAATACTACGAGGCGAGACTGAAGTACAAATGGATAGCGACATGAAAAATGTGTACGTGTACTGCGATCTCGTAGCGGCGAGACCGGTTGGAGATGCCTCTGTCCCTTTGTTACGGATTGTTCCTATTTTGGATAGGACTACTTCTTCTGTTTTCAGGATTTACGACAAACCACATTAAGTAGCATGGCAATACAGTATGGTGAATAAAAATATTAGGAAGAAAATGAAACAGGCCAAAGAAAAATGGGTAGCTGATCAATGTGAGTCCATTAATACGGGGCTAATAAAAGGTAACAGCAAGGCAGCTTTTGACACATTAAGAAAACTATCAAAACCCCAACAGCCCAGGGTAACTGTCATAGAAGATAGCAATGGGGCTCTGCTCAATGAAAAAACAGCTGTAATGAGAAGATGGACAGAATATTGTAAAGAATTATATAACTGTAAACTTGACACTAACTTAGGCATATTAAACAACATTAAGTGCGAAAACAGGGAACTCGGAAATGCAGCAATATTACGGGAAGAAGTGGAAGAGGCTATATGTTCGATGAAAGGAGGGAAGTCACCTGGTGTGGATAATATCCCAGCAGAGCTCTTGAAATATGGAGGACCAGATATAGTAAAAATCATGACAACAATTTGCCAGAAGATATGGAGTACAAAAAAAAATGGCCAAAAGAATGGACGCAGTCATTAGTAATACCGCTTCCAAAGAAAGGAAATCTAAAAATGTGCAAGAACTACAGAACCATTAGCCTTATTAGTCATCCAAGTAAGGTGATGTTAAGGATACTTTTGAACAGAATAAAACAGAAATCAGAAGAAATCTTGTCAGAGGAACAGGCTGGCTTTAGACCAAAAAGAAGTACCTCAGAACAAATCTTCAATATTAGATTACTTATCGAAAAACATCTCCAACATCAACACGATTTATACCATAACTTCATCGATTTCACAAAAGCCTTCGATCGAGTCTGGCATGAAGGCTTATGGCAAGTAATGAGAAAATTCAATTTTGATACCAACATCATAGATATCATTGAAGCACTATACAAGGACGCAAGCAGTGCTGTTTTTGCAAGCAACGACATTGGAGAATTTTTCAAAACAACTGTAGGAGTTCGGCAGGGATGTATCCTGTCCCCAGTGCTCTTTAATATTTATCTAGAACATATTATGCAAGAGGCTCTCTACGATTATAAATCAACCATATCGATTGGAGGCCGACCTCTGTGCAACCTACGTTTTGCTGATGATATTGATCTGATAGCTGGATCAGAATCAGAACTTCAAGACCTTACCTCTAGACTGGAGAAAGTAACAAGAACGTATGGGATGGAAATTAATATAGAAAAAAGCAAGATATTGGTGAATAGCCATAAGAAACATGTTGCGACCAACATTACGTTAAATGGGCAAACGTTAGAAGAAGTTAAAACCTTTAAATATCTCGGGTCCACTATATGCAGTGATGGAAGATCAATTAAAGAAATCAAGACAAGACTTGAGATGGCCTCAGCTGCCATGACAAGGTTGAATGTGATCTGGAAAAGTAACATCAGTTTTCCTGTGAAGATCAAATTATACAAATCACTTGTATTATCTATTCTCTTGTATGGGTGTGAGAGCTGGACACTCACTGCAGATACGGAGCGAAGGATTCAGGCTTTCGAGCATAAATGTTATAGAAGAATTTTGCGCATTTGCTATAAAGAGCACAAAACAAATGTCTATGTTAGAGAGAAGATAAACACCTATGCAGGCCACCAAGAACCACTTTTGTCAACAGTGAAACGTCGAAAGCTTGCCTGGTTTGGGCATGTAACTCGTCATGACTCCCTTTCGAAAACGATCCTTCAGGGAACAGTCGAAGGTAAACGGAGAAGAGGAAGGCAGAGAAAATCCTGGGCTGATAACATCAAAGAATGGGCAGGACACGGTTTTTCCACACTTGTACGCATTGCTGAGGATAGAGAGCAGTGGAGGACCCTGTCTGCTGATGCTTCCACCATGGCACCCCTACGACCCATGACGGGTTACGGGCTGAGATGATGACATTAAGTACCCCTGAGCCGTTTTTCGTTTGACGCGGTGGAAATCCTTTTAACTAACGATCAGGGTAAGACTATCCCATTCACTAGCGGAGCTTCGGTGTTGACACTACACTTCCGAACTCACAGACGGTTTGATTTTGACTAGAAAAAAAACTGGTGAGACACGTACCCATCCGACGAAACCCCAAGATGTATGAGGAGTTTTACTGCAACCAAGCTGGCCATGGGATGCCAGTGTTTATCGGAGGCAGAAGTCAAAGAGGACATGGTTTGGGTAGTTTTTCGGCGGGCTCGGTCGCATGGTTCTCCCGTGGTTAAAAACTGGAGGCAAAGCTTTACTCAGAGAAGGGCTTGGGACCGGTCTACAGGTCGCGAGCGATGCGTTAGCCGGTAGAAATTTTGGCGAGGCATTTCGCGAACGAGCCAAGGAGTCGGGTCAACGTTTATTACAGGGAGCGGTTGAACACCTCACCACTAACCAATCGGGTAGCGGGCTTAGAAGAAAAAGAAAAACGAGAGCTGCCCCACCTGGCGAGCCGAAACGCATAAAACGCAGTAACCGAGCTCGACCTTCTCATTCTCACCAGAAGAAGCGAAGGTACTCTGATATATTTGAATGATGGCGCTTATTCACCCCAACTCTTGCGAGTGTCTTCACAGTGGTCTAGATTTGTTTAGCGTACCACCAACGCAGACAGCCGTAGAAGAGGGACAATTTGTGGAGATACATCCGTTGGCCGCCTTAGCCCCCGGAGCCCCGGTGGAATTTGTAATTTCGGGAAACGGTGAGGAATATCTAGATTTGTTCAATACTTTTCTGCACGTGCGCGCCAAAATCACGTTAGCTAATGGCGGCGCATTACCCGCTGATGCAGAGATGGCCCCGATCAACTATTACCTGCACAGTTTATTCTCCCAAGTCGACGTTTCACTGAACGACACGCTGATTACACCCAGCGAGAACACCTACCCTTATAGAGCTTAAATGGAAGCCACGTTGAATTACGGGGAGGAACCCAAACGAGGCCATCTGACATCGGCTCTGTTTTACAAAGACACGCCAAATTTTATTACGGAAACAATTGGTGACAATAACAACGGGTTAAGACTGCGTCGACATATAGCGGCTGGTTCTCAGGAGATTGATATGATGGGTCGTTTACATTCAGATATCTTTGCTCAAGATCGTTACCTGTTAAATGGTGTGACAGTTAAAGTAAAACTCACCCCGTCTAAAGATGCCTTCAACGTGCTGGGACACGACCCCACCGCTGGATATAAATCTATTATAACTTATGCGGCCTTGGTTGTCCGGAAAGCTAAATTAAATCCCGCCGTCTCTCTAGCCCACGAGAAAGCCTTGGTGCGAGGTAATGCCAAGTACCCCTTGAAACGAGTTGTGCTAAAAACTTTCTCTATCCCTAGAGGTATGCTATCGCACATGCAGGATAATCTATTTCTCAGTCAAACACCCACACGGATCGTGATTGGTCTAGTCACTTCGTCCGCTTTTAACGGGTCGTACACGTCTAATCCGTTCAATTTCGCTACCTTTGGTCTGATATATTTGAATGTCAGCGCGGACGGCAGAACAGTCAGCGGCAAGCCTTTGTCCATGGATTATGAACACAACCAGTACGTGAGAGCATTCTTCGCGACGAATCTAGCTATGGGACTGGTTGGTAAAGACGCCGGCAACGACCTCGAGTATAGACATTTTAAGCATGGTTACGCCTTATACGCCTTTGACCTCACCCCCAGTCTACTAGACGGTGACCAGTTTGAGATGGCCAAGTCGGGCCCAGTCTCAGTAGAACTTAAATTCGCCGAGGTCACACCCGAACCATTACAGGTTCTCGTCTACGCCGAGCAAGACTCGATCTTGGAGATCTCGAAATCGCGCCAAGTTTTGACAGACTACACCACTTAGACAATGAATACAGACGAGATACGCACCATCCTCCTGTCAGACATATTTGTTAAACGAACTGGGCTCGTTAAAGTGTTAGCTCGTGACCAATTACCTCTACGCATCGATCCGACCAAGACGGCTGCTTTCGTCCTCAACACTGATCCTAGCTATCGCCCGGGTGACCACTGGGTCGCTCTATATTATAACGGACTTGGTACTTTTGAATATTTTGATTCTTTTGGACTACCACCTACACACTCGGACCTGATTAATTTTATAGCCAGAAACTCTACTCGACCTGTTAACTACAACACCAGACATTTACTAGATGTAGTCACCAACGTTTGCGGGCTCTACGCCATTTATTTCATCTTGACCAAAACACGAGGTGGTACTATGCAGCGGGTCCTACTACCCTTTTCGGCTAGACAACACGCCAACGATCGATTAATTTTTCGATTAGTCAGAGGAACCACCAGATGGCTTTCATAGACAATAGACAGGTGTGTGTTTTTTTGCTATCGGGTTTCTCGCCAATACAACCATGTGTCATTGTTCCCACGCAATACATCGACGAATCACGTCCTGCCTAACACACGATCGATGTTCGACGAATCAAATCCTAGCTAGGGCACGCCTAAAAAAACCAGATTGAACTGGTATTCCTGCATATAAACACTTGGAGACACTCATACTTTATTCAAGCGTTGATAACGACAGATACATCTCATTGAAAATGACTGCTCCCACCAACTGGGTCTACATTAAAAGAAGTGATGAAATGCTTAAACCTTTGGCTAGTGGTCTGAAGGCTGCGTCTGTAAGTGTTTACCGAGGTCAACGTTTACTTCACATGCGAAAATATTTTGGTGAATCCTACCTCAAATTTCCTACCAAACACGGCATTACGTTAACTCGATCCGAGTTTGACCATTTGTTGACATTACAGAGCGAAATCCTCGCCGAATTTGACCGATTACAGCCACCAAGCACGGATACCTATCCTACTACTGGCACCAGTACCACGTTTGACCAGTACATCAACTCCAGCTGTTACCAACCAACAGAACCGAGTTTGTTTCCTACCACAGACCTGGCCGATGTCACCAATCTACCCCCGAAGAAACCTACCACCTTCACTAACCTGTTTGACGAATACATGAACTCTAACTGTCCAGTATCACCAGACCCGAGTTGGTTTCCTACGACCACCACCACAGACCTGACCGATGTCCCTAATCTACCACAGAAGAAGAAGAAACCTACCAAGCGATTGAGAGTTGTCCTTTAGTATTTGACAAAATAAAAACTATATTAACTAAAACGCCTTTTGTTACCTATATCGTCTGTTGTATTTCGTCTAAATATATCGTCTAACTGTTGTAAAATTACTGTTCGTCTAACTGTTCGTATAACTGTTCTATAAATATCGTCTTCTTGTTATCTAAATATATCCTATTGTCTAAATATGTATCTAAAAATACCTCTAAATATATCCTCTTCTTGTTATCTAAATATATATATCGTCTTCTTGTTATCTAAATATACCGTCTTCCTATTATCTCAAGTCCGCCATCTTGCCACATTTTCCCTATATAAAAAATCACACCGCCATCTTGCGCCATATACCCCTCTTCTTGTTATCTCAAGTCCGCCATCTTACCACATTTTCCCTACATAAAAAGTCATCCCGCCATCATAAATATACCCCTCTTCTTGTTATCTCAAATCCGCCATCTTGCCCCGCTTGAATGCGCTTATCTAAAAGTCACGCGCCGCCTGGCGTTTTTGCTATATAAAAGTCACGCGCTGCCTGCGCCGCCTGAAAACGCCTCGTTTCCAACATTCCCAACTACTAACATAATTGCTTGACATTCACTTATAGTTAAATTATGGTCATAGTCTTTCCAGATGTGCTGACTGTTTTCCGATAGTAACTTGGCTGTTTCAGACACTTCTCATTATGCCTCCTTTTTGAGTTTTGTATTCGTAAGTAACACTTCTTACAAAATATAGTCGAATGCTGTGTGGGTTTATCATCTGATACGTTAATTTCAAACACAAAGAACAGATCATTAACGTAATTAGAACAGTTCAGTGCCTTCTGAATTGAACGTGTTGTTTTGGAAGTTAATGCTCTCTTGCCACAGGCTCTGCACAGTGCACTGGCACAATTCATATGATGCAAAACAGTATGTTCCATTTCGTTGTTATGTAGTATAGTTTACTTGTGTATGTATAAAGATAAAGGAATATTTGGGACTATCAAGTCTAACACCAGGATGTAGAATGCTTTATCTGTGAATGAAAGAAGATATACAAACAGTTACTTAGAATTCTTTGGCAGCCGTCGTGTGCACAAGATTGTCTACCAAAGAACACTAATGGAACAGTCCTTATCTCACACACAATTAAAAAAAAATTAATATTATAAATACAAGATTAACAAGACTTGAAAGATAGATCAAAGTATGTGGAAGTAATCTATCTATAGCTTTACATGTTTTCTGACGCTTATATACGTAGCTAAATATCATTATAAATGAATGAAAATGCAAAACCAGATGGTGCTTTACAAAAAGTTATTTTTTTACAACCTTATTTAAGATTTGTGAGTATCAGGAATGCGTTTACAGTGATTTAAATGCTATAAAATCTGGTGACAATATGCTTGTTCTTGTAATGCCAAACTCACAAAACTGACTACCACACATTCTCAAGATATGAAACCAAAAAAAAAAAAAGTATGTGGAAATAATCTTTAGCTTCCCTTCGAGAAGTCTTTATAATTATAAACTCAAACGAATGGGCCTATTTTTAGATATGAAATTAATAACAAGATTACTTATTTTATGAATTTCCTCAAATGATGACGCTGTTTTCAAAAGTCTGTAACTCCGTCAAAACTAATTTCAAACAAATAAAAATGCAATCAAAAATAGAGCAGAGAACAAAGTTATAGTACACAAAAGAATTTTAGCGCTGTGTTTATCCAGAACGAGTGTGTAATGATTTATATTTTACTGATTTTACACACACATCAGCTGATTTTCCCCGCCAAAAGCTTAAATAGTCTTTTACGGTGCACACGAAAATTTTATACCCGGTGTCAGAATTCCGGTCACCGAAACTAAAAGAGCGCTCTGGTATAGGGCACAAACAGCCGTGCACGAACACGACAGAAGAGTAATGCAGGAAAATAACCTTTGTTGACTGGAGAGAGGCCCTATTTAATAAAGATGGACTCCCCAAAGATAGTGAACTGTTTTGGACTGGTGTATATCAACAAAAAAATAATATAGAGCATTTCATATTTAACTGTAGGAAGTATTTATGAACAACCGAGAAAACCAATGTTAGATTATTTGCAGGCATGCAATTCATTCATAACTGTGGAACAGGTGTTGAGAATAAATAGACCTAGAGAATTGCACAATATCGTTTAAACAGTATATAACAAGAACTAAAATTAATATATAAGGATCAATGATGGTGTGAGGAAAAGGGGTAGTCTGTTGGGGTGCTTGCATGGCTGATGGCAGATAATTGGTGGATTTGATCTAATCTCGGGGGGAGGGGGGGGGGGCTTTCTCACCTCTTTTTGCCTTGTTAACAACAGGGCAGTTATGAGAAACTTCATTTTAGTTTTTTTTTTTTAATTCGTATGTTTTTTATTTTTATTGTTTGTTTGTTTCTTGGAAAGGTGAGGTCACAAACAAAAACCTTCCCACAAATTTGGTTTTGATTTACTCTATTTGGACTGAGTGGGAAAGGGGGGGGGGGGGGGGGGGGCCCGGCAGATACTATTTTTTTAAATTTTAATTCTTTTGTTTGATTGTTTTTGTTTTGTTTTTTATTCGTTAGTTTTTTTTGTATAGTTTGCTTCTTGGAAACAAAAACATTAACACAAATTTGGTTTTGATTGGACTGAGTGAAGAGGGAAGTGGTACTTTATTTCGATATTGGAAATCTAACTTTATTTTCTTGAATTAGCACACCATATATCCTAATTATAACCCATCAAGGGTTAAACGGGATACTTTATTAAAAAAAAAAAAACGTTAACATGAACTATTTATGGATCTCGTTACCATTCTTGTTTAATAATCCCAGTGAGTAATGCTGTAGTTGAGAGGATATTCTCTGTTGTATCCTCAGTTAAAACAAAAGCAAAAAACAGAATGATGCTGCCCCTTCTTGATAGGATGCCGTTTTGAGAATTTGAGCAGATGCGTATCTTTCGAATAAATTGTCAAACTTCACACCTGACAAAGTTATGACGTAGGTTCCAGTGGGGATGACAATGGATGTAGAGCTCTGTTTTAGCAATATGAGTAAGAAACATTCACTTAAATTTTGTTTTGTGTGTCAGTTTCTGGCTTTTTTTGTGGCGTTGTTTGGCTTTTTGTCAAAATTTAAATCTGGCAATCCTGTTCAGCATTCAGTCTAGAGTAAATTCCCCTCGTTTACTGGTAAACGGGAAAAAAACTCGATTCAATTGCAAGTATTATTACTTTGCGCTTTCAGTATACATCGACGAGTAAGAAACATTCTCTTAAATTTTGTTTTGTGTGTCAGTTTCTGGCTTTCTTTGTGGCGTGGTTTTGCATTTTGTCAAAATTTAAATCTGGCAGCCCTGTTCAGCATTCAGTCTTAGAGGGAAAAAACCCGATTCAATTGTAAGTACTATTACTTTGCGATTTCAGTGTACATCGACGAGCAAATCTTACTCATTTCAGTTTAGTGTATTACAGTCAGTGGACTGTATTATTGGCATCAATCGTGAATGGAACTGAAACAAATATTTTGATTAGTCGACTAGAGGTATGTATGGTAATATCGGAATGACCAACACTGAATTTTCTGCAGTGAATAGGCCCTATGGGCAAGTAAAATGTTAATTGTAACTTGTTACTGTTGAAAATTGTCACTTGTCGGCGACTCAGCATCCATGTCGACAACGTCTCCTTCGTCAAGATCATATGCATGAATTGACAATGTGGAATCTTGATTGTGGAGTTCCAAAATCTTTGCATATCTCTGCCGAAAACGTCCTTCACGCACATCTTCAACCACGCTTTTACTAGGATTAAACTTATGACAAACTCCATCTTTGGCAACTGCTTGCTTGGCTAGTATTCGATTGGAAACTGTTTCACACAAAAGCTTGTTGGTTTGTTTAGTTTTAACTAAGTTAACCTTCGAAAACACTCTTTCGACGCATGCTGAGGAGTGAGGTAGCGTGTGTGTCGTCATGTTGCTACAACTACCTAGTGTCCCTCATCATCGCTCATTTTATAATCTTATAATAGCAAAAAAAAAAAAAAAAAAAATATGCTGTTTATCTGCTTAAGTCTGAAATTTAAAAAGAATGCTTTAAAACACATCGCAAAAATGACTTGAGTATTGTAGATGACAGCCATTAACAGAATAACAGGAAATAGATAGTTGATGTAAACGAGTAAAAAAGCAATGTCATTGATGTGGTTAAAAACAAGAATTAAATTTAAGTGGTAAAAAAATATATAGCTGTCGTAAAGTGACATCTGTATGGACAACAGTTCAAACAGCCCACCTTTTATAAATTCAAAACGATACAGATAAAAGAATATAGGGATAAAATAAGGAAGTTGCGTGAAACGTTGTCTCCTATGCCTGCAAATAGTACTAGATTTTATACCTCGTCATTGAGACACTACCGTAACAGTTTTGAGAAAAACAAGGCTTAGCATTCAGAGCAAGAGTGTAAGAAGAAAACGAGGAAGGAATACGCGAAGGCATAAAAGTGAGAAAGTAAATGCTGCAATTTGACACGCGTTTGGTTTTTTCTGGCCTCGCGAACCGAAAACGATAGTGCATGCCAATGTCGTAGCATGTTGGAAAAACGATGTCGCAAGTTTTGCAGACTCCCTTTGCTCGACACTCAGTTAAATGTATATATCCACGCTGTTGGACGCGACACAGCCCAAAACACACACACACTCGTATTTCGGGCTAAAAAGTAGCGATATTGTAACATACGGCAAACGCGTGACCACAATTTTGTGACGTACTACGAAAGCATTGTTTCGTTTTGAATAAGAACGACAGTTAAAGAAAAAAATTACGATTAACGTGGAAAATTTTGAAAATACAGTACGGAACGGAGGAGAAAAGGATCATAGTTGGTAGTGTCTCGATTTCGTATTTACATAATTTGAATTTTGCACCCAAGCATGGCATAGCAGGTTAGAGAGAAGAAAAACTTAGATAATGTTCTTATATGCTAAAATAAAGGACAGTTGACGAATACAATGACATTTATATGTTATTTGAAGAATAAAAACGATAATATTGAATATAATAAATAACAGAATAAAAATATAACCACTGTGGATTTGACCATATTTATCGCAATTAAACTTATTAGTAGGAATTTTCATTGATGCGGGTTTCATCTATGACTCAAAGTGAGCCCAGGTAAACCTATACCTGTATATATTTCTGCATCTAAAGACTTGAGGCAGTATCGACTGTGTGCCTCCTTGTTATATTTCAAGAGCAGAATCCTGACTTGGCAGTGGAAGCTGGTGATGTGAACATAATTCATCCTGCATACCAGAGGATACTAAGTTAAGAAATCGTCTCCGGGCACTTGATATATCAAACTCAACTACTCTCATTTCCTAAATGTGTATTAGATCATTCAGATTATGATGAAGACAGACGTTCATTCAATCATTACCCATTCATAGGAGCAAGAGTAAATTGACACTGTTCCAGATTGACATATTTAATTAAAGTTGGGAAAAATAATATACTCAGTTATGTAAATACTTTGAATTATCATTTTGAGTTTCAATATGCCAGTATAAACAAAATTGTGATACTGGAACAATAAATTGTAAAAAAGATTTCACATTTTGAACTTAACTCTGGGAGTTGTTAATTACTTATCATAGAGTTCTTAGGTGTATTTGTTGTCATTTTATTACAGCACATTTTACATTACCCTAGACACTAGCCAGATAACAGACATACACCATTACTATACTTAGGATAAAATACGTCGCAGGTTGAGGTCGTAGGGTGGTAGCAGCAAGGTACCCTGAGACCACAAACCCTATTATCTATTAGACTCAGGGGCCTTCACAGCTTGACCTCACATCTGCAGAAAATTCACATTTTACCAGTTAACATCAAATCCACCACTTCTTCTTCTTCTTTGATCCTTAGCCGCCGACCGTCAAAGCAGTCAGTGGCCATCACGCCTAGTGGCATCTTGTAGGGCAACAACAAATTGATTCCACTTTGCTCGGTCGGTGGCCATCCCTCGTACAGTGCCCCAACTCTGGTTCATTCCCTGCATCTCAGCCTCCACAGTCCTCCGCCAGGTTGTTTTTGATCGGCCTCTCTTTCATTTTCCTTCAGGGGTCCAAAGCATAGCTGTTCTTGTGATGGCATCGGGGTCTCTTTTGAGGACATGACCAACCCAGCTCCAGCGTCTGCCGGCTATGATGGTGTGCATGTTCTCTTGCTTGCTACGAGTAAGCAGATCTTGGTTAGTGATGGTATTCGGCCAAAAGATTCGGTGAATTTTTCCTAGGCATGCTGTGTGAAAGGAGGACAATCCCGACACCTCCCTCTCTGCAACTCTCCAGCACTCCGCACCACAGAGAAGCACAGAAAGCACACAGCTCTGATACAATCTTAACCCTGCGCCCGTGCTGTACTGGGAGGACCCCCAGATGTCGCCTAGGCCAAAGAAGGCTGTTCTTGCCCCACTCATTCCGATGTTGACGTCCCCGCCCGCCCCGCCGTCCGGCGCCACCATGCCCCCTAGGCATGCGAAGGTATCCGTCTGCACCAACCGCTGACTCCCCACCGACATGGGCTCAGGGCTGCTCACACTGAGCGTCATGACCCCAGACTTCCCTGAACTGATGTCCAAGCCCACCTGCTGGCTAAACCTGTTAAGTCTATCCGTTTTTTCCTGGATGTGTTGATGTGAATGTGCTAGTAGTGCAATGTCATCTGCATATTCCAGATCTTCCAATGTAGAAAATGTTGTCCATCTTATTCCTCTTGGACTGCCCTCCGCCGTCTGGCGCACCACCCAGTCCATGACTGCCAAAATCCACCACAATAGCACATAATTGTTTACATTTAATTATAATATAACTATAATGTATACAGCTCAGTGCACAGAATATACATACATTGTAAATGCCAATTGTCAAATATACCCAGATTAATGCAGATTTGAAAAAAAATACCTAGATACCCAGACAGAAGCTAAAAAAACCCAGATCTAGTAAAAAATACCCAGCTGTGGCAACACTGCCTATGGGGATTTTTAGAGTTATTTCCCTTTACATTTTCCTGTACCTGTCATTTTGTGTGTTCGAAGTGGGTATCGCACTAATAATTTACTCATTTATTCGGTATACCCATTCTTCCATCGCTACATCTGTTTTCATCAAGTTTAGCGCTTCAGAAAGTTACCAGTAGCCTAATAGGACACAAGAGTTTTTTTTTTTTTTTTACCGCCAATAGTCACTACATATTTAAATCTCGGTTCACGCTTCGCAACTCCGCCTATGCCGGTCCCAAGCCCGGATGAAAAAGGAGGAGGGCGGCCTGCATGGAGGCCGTAAGGAGGCAGCCCCTCCACCATGCAAAGGCACAACAGGCCAATCACCTGCTTGCTTTAAACTATGATGACGAGCAATATAAGAGAGAAAACCGGACTGATTCTAAAGGCGACGGACTACGGACTATGACTTATGGAACTTGGAACACAAGAAGTTTAAATGGGAAAGAAGAGGAGCTGATGGAAGAGATGAGGAAAGCAAAATTAGAAATCCTGGCTATTACCGAAACAAAGAAAAAGGGACAAGGAGTCATGGATCTCGATGGCAACACACTGTTATACAGTGGTGTACCCACATCTGAAAGAGCTAAAGGGGGTGTGGGTTGCATTGTGGCCAAAATCCAGAAAGATAGTATCAAGGGATGAAACTTTGTCTCGGAGCGTATTATGGTTGTAAAACTAAAAGAAGGAGAAACCATAGTCAACCTGGTCATAGTGTATGGGCCAAATGAGGATGAGAGAGCAGAGGTCAAGGAGGAATTCTTCGAGCTGCTTCAAAGGACAGTGGATGACTGCCTAGATGAAGTTATCATGCTCGGAGATTTTAATGCCAGAGTTGGAAATGACCATGCTAGATGGGGTGGAGTTATTGGAAGATATGGAGAAGATACTCTCAATGACAATGGAAAGCGACTCCTTAGATTCTGCAGTGAGCAGAATCTGATCATCACAAACACAAAGTTCCCCCATAAGCGCATACATGCATACACTAGATGTGAACCATCTGGAATAAATTCAAGGATGTCATAAAGACAGCTGCAGCAGAAGCATGCGGTGAAGTCTGACTTGGGAACAAGAGAAAGAGGACACCTTGGTGGACAGAGGAAGTCAAAGAGAAAATAAGAGAGAAGAAAATGGCATGGAAACAATACTTAGGAGCTAAAAACACAACAGGACAGATGGAAAAATACAGAGAATATGTGACACTCAGAACAGAAGCAAAGAACAAAGTGCTAGCAGCAAAACAGAAGTCCTGGGAAGAATTTGGAGAAAAGCTAGAAAAAGATGCACAAGAAAACCAGAAATTGTTCTATAAGACCCTAAAGAACATGAGAAAGGAAAAACAATGCCCTCTCAAATTTATAAAGGACAAGCAAGGCAAATTGCTTACTGCCCCGAAGGAAGTAATGGAAAGATGGAAAGAATATTTCTCAGAACTCCTGGATGGTGAGCATGGTGAAGCATCAGAAATGATAACCACTAGCACAGAAGAGAAAACCAATGATGGTAAAGATGACATAAAGATGGAAGAACTGAAGGCAGCACTGGAGAAAATCAAGATGGGCAAAGCAGCAGGGCATGATGGTATAACACCAGAAATGGTTAAGTACATGGGAGCATCAGGCGACCTATTACTCTTAAGAGTTCTACAGGCAGCGTGGTACAACAAGACCATACCAAAGGATTGGGAGATTGCCATCATAACACCAATTTTCAAAAAGGGTGACAATCGACAGTGTGGAAACCATAGAGGCATATCCCTTCTCAGTGTCCCTGGTAAAATCTACTCTAGAATCCTAGAGCAGAGACTCCGACGCCTAGCTGAGCCACAACTGGATGAGGTCCAGTGCGGATTCCGAGCGAACCGAAGTACTCAAGACCTAATCTTCACACTCAGACAGCTGAGTGAAAAGGCCCTTGAGTATAAGAGTGAGATCCATCTTTGTTTCATAGATCTGGAAAAGGCGTTTGACAGGGTCCCCTGGAGCAAACTTTGGGATTGTTTGGCAAGGAAGAACATTACAGCACCTCTGATTCATGCTATACAGAGCTTCTACAAGTCTTGCAGAAATTATGTGAGGACAGCAAACCATAAGTCAGAAGAGTTCAGGACCACCACTGGTGTAAGACAAGGTGATATCCTGTCACCTTTCCTTTTCATACTCCTCATGGACGATGTCATTAAGGCATGTAAGGAGAGAACAAGAAAAATTCAGTGGGGTACTGGAAGATGAGAAAGACCTGTATTTCGGAGATGGCATTTACTGATGATGTTGCCCTGATTGCTAAATTAGAGGCACATCTCCAATTCAACCTGCAAGTCTGGAAGGAAGAGCTGGAGAAGAGAGGGATGGTCATAAGCAGCTCTAAAACAAAATCCATGGTGATATCACGAGAAGAAAGAAGACATCAGATTAAGCTGGGAGAACAGGTCCTGGAGCAGGTAGACCACTTTAAATACCTCGGAGCTATTATAGACCGAAAGGGAGGCATCAAAGAAGAGCTGGCCACTCGAAAAGCAGCAGCTGGGAGACTTTTTCAGGCCATAAATCGAGGATTCCTCAGCAAGAGAGAGGTTGGTAAGAAAACGAAGATGGCTGTATACCGCTCCACCTATGTCCCAGTCTTGACATATGGATGCGAGACATGGGCAATAACTACAACCCACAAAAGCCAGATCCAAATCTCAGAAATGAGGTATCTGAGGAAGGTGGTTGAAGTAACAAGAAGAGACATGGTACGCAACCAGACGATACATCAAGGCCTTAAATCCCACCCACTGCAGACCCAAGTAGAACAGTTCCAACTAAGATGGTTTGGCCATGTCTGCAGAATGAGAGAAGATCGGCTACCACGACAAGCATGGGAAACAAAGAGCCAAGGATCCAGACCCCCAGGATGACCCAGAGTCTGCTGGGAGGACAACATTAGACAATCTTTGAAGGACTGAGGACTAGAATGGAACCAGGCCAGGAGGAAGACAGCCGATAGGATAGTCTGGCGCTCTCTCTTCCAAACCTCTACACCTGACGGTAGAAGGGGAACGACTAAGTAAGTAAGTAAGTTCACGCTTCGCAATGGCTGCACAAACCAATATAGGCCTAGTTGAAATGAACAGTAGGCCTATTTTGAGTGTTGCTGCCAGGCTTTGGCGATTGTTGGACCATCACTGCAGAGCAAGGGGAGGCAAACCGTGACTTTGTCCACTAATTTTGTGATAAGCTTGCGTATTTTTTTTTCGAGCGGGCTTCGTTTTTTGGCTGGTGTGTAGATTTGTATCAATAAATGTATTTATAACTATAAATCAAAAACATCCAGCTTTTTTTCGAATTTTGTTTATAATTATCTCAGCGTTTTTGCACCCGAAATAGTATAACAGTTCAAAATTATAATCGATACTTGCACACTACGATACATGTCCAGGAAACTCTTCTAAAGGCAGGAAGGGAAATAACTGCAAATGAATATTCTGTGCGGAATATTTGGCAGCGGTCATTTCGATATTCCCAGGTATATATTTATCTTGAAATGATAGAAAACGTTCCTGGTATTGTGAGAAAAAACAGTCAAAATGAAACAGAAAGGAGAGTCCTAACCACAAAATATATAGAAAAACATTACCCAAGCAACACCTGGATCCATGCATACACAGATAGATCAACAACTATTGCAACAGAAGATGGGGGTGGAGGATTCTTCCTGAGCTTAAGCAATGGCACACAATAAAAGATAGCAGTCGCAACAGGGACATTTTCAACTAACTTCAGAGCAGAGGCAGAGGTCTTAAGGACTGCATCAGAAATTCTAATGACAGAAGAAAGCTCAGAGAGACCAGTAGCTATCTTCTCAGATGCGCTGTCAGTGATTACAACGCTGACAAGTCAAAGTAATGCTGAACTGGATGACCTAAGAGTAACACTTCACAGACTATGTCAGCAGTACAAAAGAGTTGTGATACAGTGGATCCCTTCTCACTGCAACATCCCTGGAAATGAAGAGGCTGACAGATTGGCAAAGGAAGGGGGAAAACTTCCTCAACTTGACACAAATATGACCTATGAGGAGTCCAAGAGTTTTATCAAGTGCAGGTACAGGCACAAGTGGGAAGAAGAGCATCCAGGCCACACAAAAAATTATCCGTATTACCAGCTCAGCAGAAGTGAACAAGTGGTAATCTTCAGACTTCGCACAGGTCATCACAGATTGAGATACCATCTATTCAACAAATTAAAGATAGGAACTACTGATGAGTGTGACTGTGGCACTGATAAAATGACTGCCGAACATCTGCTTCAAAAGTGCCCAACATATGAGGAACAGAGAAAACGCATATGGCCATCACCAGTACCATTCCTGGAGAAAATCAACGGAGATATCAACAGCCTCAGGCTGACCACTGCTCTCTTTGAACTTATTCAAGTTGACATCTGAGGGTGAACGAAGAAGAAGATATTTATCTGAACATAATTCATAACATACTGTAGGCCTACGTAATAAAATAACTATTTTGTATCATGCCTATCAGCCTATCCCATGTTGTGCGAGTGGGGGTGTTTGTGGAGTAGACAATGAAATAATATATCTGCTATTTTCATTTGGTATGTTGTAAGATGTGGATACATGGAGTTGTGCTTGGGGTTGAACGCTTCATCATGTAAAAGAAATTACTACCGAAATAATGGCTACAAGAGCCACAGAATGCGTTACTGCAGGCTTCCTACTATGGTACCAAGAACAGTAGTCGCTCTGTGCTCCATAAGGTGCAAAATGGGAAATGATGATGTTGATAATCAGCTTGTTAGAAAATTTAAATAATACTAATATGAAAATAAGATTTGTGTAATGTGTAGGCTTACAGTTCTTTATTTAGTGTCACCTGATAAACCAAAGCTAATTATCAACAGTTTGCAAATATATTTTATGCCAGTATCATAAGCCAAAGTTACCACCAAGGAAGCCTACAGTAACAGATAAAAGTAATTGTAAAGATGACATTATCACCATCATCACCTTCAGCTCCCCAAGGAGCATAGGCCTTCAACAAACTTATGACATGTCTTCCTGTCTCATGCCATCACCTCAAGGTCTTTCCATGTCTTATTCACCCCTTCATGTCTTCTTCCTGCCATCAGTGGTACCTATACCTTGTAGCAGTATGGCATCTTGTATACCATGACAACCCCCAGAGCTATTCCAGTGGGAGTTTTACTCCTGGTAGGTTCAACCAAGCTGGACTGGTCTGCGTGGGTAGGGGTCAGACAAAAGCTGGTACCCTGGTCCTCCAGGTTGGGGGTTTTAGCACAGGGCCGACACCCCTGTCTATGTAAAAAAATCGCACATGTTACGGAAACGGCAAATAATGGAAACACTTTGATGCAGGACGGACATCCAGAGTCTCAGGCTCGTATGACTGCTAGTGGTGAAAGCCGAAAGGAAGCCATTGGCATGAAAACGGATGCCCAGACCGCAAAACACGAAACCAGAATTCGGTTTTGGAATGTCAGAACGATGAATGAGGCAGGAAAGCTGAGACAAATCACAGCAGAGATAAGGAACCACAAATTACATATCCTGGGAATAAGTGAGAGCAGATGGACCGGGACGGGGAGAATAAAAACAGCTACAGGGGAAACAGTACTTTACTCTGGTAGAGAGGATGGTCAGCACAACGAAGGTGTAGCCATTATCCTGAAGAAAGGAATGGAAACCCACCAACAAGAGACTGATAAGAACAAAACTGAGAGGGAGATTCACCAACACCACACTTATACAATGCAATGCACCAACAAACGACAGCGATGAAGAGATCAAGGACGAGTTCTATCAACAGGTACAAAAGGAAATGGAAACTGCACCTAGGTATGATTTTATTATAGTAATGGGAGACCTCAATGCGAAAGTTTGAACACACAATACTTAATAATGAAAGAGTAATGGGGAAATGTGGCAGTGGAACAGTAAATGAGAATGGGGACAAATTAATAAGCTTCTGCAGTATTAACAACCTGGTCGTTGGAGGAACACTTTTTCCACACAAAGAATCACCAAATGGACAGGACAGAAACCAGATAGATCACATAATGATCAATGGCAGATGGAGACATGCATTACATGATGTGAAAGTAAGAAGAGGCGCAGATGTGGGAAGTGATCATCACCTAGTAGTCGCAAGACTGAAGGTGAAACTCAGAGCTGCTGGACCAGTTACAGTCAAAAAGAAAAGATATAACATCACAAAACTTAAGGACCCCCTCACCAGAAAAGCTTTTGTGGTCGACGTAAAGAGACGATATCAGATTGCCAAAAGCCAGGAAAGAACAGAGACCGATGATGTCGACCAGAAATTCAACACCATCTCAACAACATACAAGGAAAGCAGCGAGTCATGCTTGGGATTTCAGGAAAGAAAGAGCCAAGACTGGATAACACCAGAAACGCTAAACACCATAGCAAAGAGAAAGGAAATAAAAAGAAAGAAAACAAAATCTAAGTCTCCCAGGTTAAAGGCAATATACAGTGAACAGTACAGTCAGCTGGACAAGGAAGTAAAACGTCAAACCCGTGCTAACAAAAGGACATTTCTGGATGACCTTGCAAGACAAGCAGAAGAGGCAGCACTGAGAAATGAACCAAGCACAGTTTACAAAATAACTAAAACTATCAGTGGAAAATGAGGTGCAAACAACATAACGTTAGTAAGAGACAAGCAAGGAAATCTCATCACCACAGTACAGGGGCAGGAAACAAGATGGGCAGAGCACTTCAGAGAAACACTGAATAAGCAACCACCAGAGACTCAGCTGAATGTTCCTGAGGCTGAAAGTGGCTTAGACATAAATACAGACATTCCACGAAAAGAAGAAATCACAGCTATCAAAGGGTTAAAAAATGGAAAAGCTCCTGGTCATGACAATCTAAATGCTGAGTTATTCAAGGCAGACCCTGAACTAGCAGCAGAACTATTAGTACCACTATTTGCACAAGTCTGGGAAACTGAGACAACACCAACAGAGTGGAGTAAAGGAATAATTGTCAAATTGCCCAATGTCGTGAGAAATTCTAATCCACATATATAAATTAGAAATTAAATGTAAAGCCTAACGAAGTAATTCAATAAAGGAAAGAAGAATGGTAAAAGAACAGTGCGGTCACAATAGCGTACGCCTGTATTATAGAACGTCATACTAGCTAAACAAGAAAACCTCTTTTTATGCTTCGTCTGCATAATTGTAACGCTTTCACGTTTGCTAGTAAAGCCTACTGCATCAACTACACGCGTTTCAAAAAAATAAAACTGGTACTGTGTTTCTTAGAAAACCTTGAGATACGCACACTGCTTAATGACCCAGATTTAATATTACATTAATGTCAATATATACACTACACAACTAAAAGACAGACGAGCTTAGAAAAGAGAGAGAGAGAGATGTACGGAGGAACGCATGCAATGCTACCGCATCGTCTCGCGATGCCACCCCACGCGAAAGGCATGCAGGCTTGATTTTTTTTTTCTCAAATAAACAGTGACAAAAAACACTACCAATACACGGTTAGGTTTTGAAAACATGTTTAATGCTTATTAGGAAACATGACACAATACTGTTTTACGTTTGAAATCCTGATTTTATACTGACAGAACAGTCGAAAAGGCAGAACAGGTGGCGGTTCTAAAACAATAAATAAAAAAACAAATACACGACTATTCGAGAATAATACATATTTGTAACGAAGCCACTTGGCCCCATTAAACTTATATATTTGGGTGCCTTAGGACTTGCTGACAAAGAATATGTTAGGTGTTATGCAAATAGTCTAGTAATTAACAAATTATAGCCAAAATACTATAGTGGTGTTGTCTGACAACATAGGATCATATTTGCTCATAATGGCGTGTTTGAACACTGCTTTAGGGGAAATAGGCCACCACGTTAGATACGATTTGATTGGCTAGAATAATATGTAAGGCGAAACATGATTAGTCGGCTGCAAATACTATTTTTGGGTTGTTAATGGAAACGGTAGGAAGGGTAAATTTTTTCAAAGGCTTTTGTAAACATGGTCTCATTGGCTAGACCATTTGATATAGTCAATTAGAAGCGTCTGTTCAGGGCCACTTTTTGAAAATAAACTTACTAAGAAGCAAGTGCGTTGAGAACCAGCTCATATATTTCTAATAAAAGCCTGGGACAGAGGCAGATCGGAATTGTGCCATAACTCATCGCCAGTCAACGTACTTGTTTAATATTTCCATGAATTGTGGTAAGCTAGCCATATTTGATATCTTTTAGATGAAAATTGAATGTGAATTGATAAAATATGTCTGTATGTGTGTGGTTCAGTAGCAAACATGAGGCAAAGCCTAGATATTGCTCCACCATGAACAAAACTTGTCGGAGAGGAGTATAACTGCATAGGCCTATGTGGGATTGCCAAATAGTACTCTGACACCTATCTTATTGTATAGAAGGAATTAATGCTGGAATTGCAGAGGCGTTGTAACCATTAGGGAGAGGAATACTGGTGTATATTGTACATGAGAAGCTAGAAGTTGGCCTACCGCGCTGAACTTTGTGTTTGTAATGTCTTGTGCTTCAGTGTGGAAATAGATTATAAATTAGTTCTGAAGTAGGAGGTACAACCTTCTTATTTCAGGGACCGTGGTACTGAAGTAGTAGAGCAGCATCTGGTCTGAGTTTTGCTGAATCCAGAGGCTGGTAGCATACTCCTTGGTCAAGATATCGACCAGTGTTGTTTTTCAAGATAACTGAGAAGCAAGCGAGCAGAGGAGACAGTTTTCCTGCCGCCCACACAGAAGATAAGATTTCGTTGGCCAGAGCAGCTCAATCTTGTGTACCCCCCTCTAAAATTGACTATACATTAAATCAAGAGGGACAGTTATTTGGTTTCAAATAAAAGAAACTGTGAACCTGTCCAATATTATTTCCACCAGTAACAAACACATGAAGTCATGATGACAAACAACAACCTAGCTTTAAAAGCCAGTATTACCTCATAGTACTACATCACTACTTACACACATATTGTAATAATATTATATGTCAGGACAAATATCCTATGTATAAATTGTGTATATACAACTTGTGATTACATTTGATTGTGATTCCTGATTCACTCTGTAGTTGAATCAGGATATCTAATATTGACAGGAATTAATACATATTTTTAAAAGTTAACACTTGACTCATTTAAGATAGTCTTATAGAGTGTTCTATGTATGTGCGTATCACAGTGTTGTAAAGTGTTGTGGATTTTAATTAAAGTGTTTATCTGTCTGTTGGTTGTTGTGAACATACACTTCATCACTATCATAACCCTAGACATTCAACGTAGTCATCACAATATTCCAGAATAAGTCTGATTGAGGTCTAAATGTGGTAGCAAAGTAAGGTCATCTGTAATACACCACACTTATTAGATACAGATACCTTCACAGCTGATCTCAGTCAGTACACTAAGTCCCCTATAAATATTTATATCATCCTACTTTACCACACCCAAGAAGGGCGGCCTTGCAGACTGCAACAACTGGAGAGGAATTACTCTCCTCTCAGTTCCCAGTAAAATACTAGGCAGGATAATCATCCAAAGAATTTCAAAAGCAGTTGACCATAAACTGAGAAAAGAACAAGCGGGTTTTAGAAAGAACAGAAGATGTGCAGATCATATATTCACCCCCAAGAACATCATAGAGCAGTGCTCAGAATGGCAGAGACAGCTATACATTAACTTTGTTGATTTTGAAAAGGCTTTTGACAGCATACACAGGGACAGCCTATGGAAAATACTGAGGGCTTATGGAATTCCCAGCTGCATTGTTTCCATCATAAAACGCCTCTGTTCGAACTTTACATGCAGTGTTGTATTGAGTAATCTAACTTTTGAACTGAAAACAGGTGTACGACAGGGATGCCCCTTATCAACAACATGATTTTTGACAGCCATAGATTGGGTGATGCGCCAGACAACAGAGGGCAGTCCAAGAGGAATTAGATGGACAACGTTTTCAACACTGGAAGACCTGGAATATGCATATGACATTGCACTACTCACGCATTCACATCAACACATCCAAGAAAAAACCGATAGACTGAATAAGTATGGCCAGCAGGTTGGTCTGAACATCAATCTGAAGAAGACAGAGGTCATGACACTAAATGTGGGCAATCCAATAACAATAAGGAACCAGAAGTTGGAACAGACAGACACATTTACTTACCTAGGATGCATAGTAACACCTGACGGCGGAACAAGCAAGGACATTAACAACAGAATGAATAAAGCGAGAACAGCCTTTGCTAGTCTCAACAACATTTGGAAGTCTTCCCAGTACAGCACAAACACCAAATTAAGACTGTATGAGAGCTGTGTACTTTCTGTGCTTCTCTATGGTGCGGAATGCTGGAGAGTAACAGAGAAGGAAATGTCGAAACTCCTCCTTCCACACAATCCGCCTAAGGATAATTCTCCTAATCTTTTGGCTGAATACCATCAGCAACCAAGAACTACTTATTCGGAGTAACCAGGAGAACATGCACACCCTCATTGCTGGGAGACGCTGGAGTTGGGTTGGCCACGTCCACAGAAGGGACCCTGATACCATCACAAGAACAGCTATGCTATGGACCACCGAGGGAAAGCGAAAAAGAGGCTGACCAAAAACAACTTGGCGGAGAACTGTGGAAGCTGAGATGCAAAGAATGAACCATAGTTGGGGCACTGTACGAAGGATGGGTGTCGACCGAGCAAAGTGGAATCAATTTGTTGCTGCCCTACAAGACACCACCAGGGGATGGCCAGTGTCTGCTTTGACGGTTGGCGGCTATGGATCAAAGAAGAAGAAGATGTCTTCTTCAGTTCTCTTCCTTATAAGGGACATAATGCATTTTTATTAGCAATATCTTAGAACTTAATTAAATTACATTTTATTAGATGAAATCAGTATATGTCCCTCTTTCTGTGGGTAAACAATTCTTTTTTTTTCCCCCCAACTAAATTAAATATTGACATAAACTAAGTAATTCTGGTAGTATCATAAAAAATAAAAAAAACCACATATCCTACTTCTTTCTTTCTGATGAGTGTTTACCATTTACCTAATTTTGGTAGTTGCTTATGACTCACTAGCCTCAGTTTTCACTCATTATTTATTTCTGTGGTTGCACGTTTATTACAAAAGCCAACAAATGCTATTCTTTATTTTTCATATTCCGCTGTAATTTATTAGTCATTTGGCTTTACCTATTAATAAATTGGTTGTGAAAGCAATAGTGCATTTAATACTTTGTGGATCATTCAGGTCTCAAATTCCATAGATGTGAGATGTATGATGAAAGCAGCCATCCCTAGTGATGTACTATTTTTTTGGGGTGCTTAGTTCGCTATCTGTTGGAGAATGGTCACGCTTGCAGTGAGGCCTTGGTTTTATTTTAAAAGAACCTGAATCAGTTCTCCAGAGTGTTTATTTACTTTTCTCTTATCTAGTGTTGTTCTTTTTGTTTTTTCTTGTGTTCCTACAGTGTCTACCATTTACTTATTTTTGTTATTTGTTGACATTATCAGTTTTGAAAGAATGATATAGTGCAGCTCTGAACTAGAGAAATTCTTGCCATTAAATGTTTATTTATGGGAAATATAGTCAAGCTGATGAATGGATATTGACAAAAATAATAATCATCCAAACTTACAATAAAGAAAATTGTATAAATTGATAAGTCAAGAAGTAGAAAAGGACAGAAAGGAAAGGGATATGATTAAAAAGTCAGAAAAGGCCATTACAAAAATCAGTCATTCAGTCAATCTTACAAGTAATTATGTAACATTCCATATTAACAAATGCAGAGATAAGTTATTTTTATTGTGCAGGTGTAAAACTGTCAGACTTATATGTTCTAATCTTAAAAATAGCAGCTTGTAATGTTGCAACACTGAACATTAGAACCTGGAATGTTAAAACCATAGGTATTATTGTGATAAATACAGAAAAGTTGAGCATCTGATTTGCTAAGCTGTTAGAGCACCATGCTCTAGTCTACCCAGCTGTAAATGGGTACCTGGCTGCTCTTGAGTTAGGGTAGACAAAAGGTGATAAAGAAAAGAACTGGTCACCCCACCACATAAAAACAATGGGACTACCTGTGCTATTGTTTACATACAGAAAATTAGGTCTTTTCAGTTGCTTCATTTTTGTTTCTCATTCACCAGATGATGTCTGTAAGTGAAGTGAACTGGAGATGCATGTCTCCGAAGTTAGAATTTCTGGAGGAGCAGAGAGGAAATATGCACAAAGTTGTTGATGGCTACGTTAGCATGGTATGTTAACATATTTGTGCTTTCTCCACTGCATGTCTGATGTCTGCCAGTGCTTTCTGTGTATGCCTCTTTGTGAAAAACAAGGCAAATATAACAGCAATCACATACGTTATCAGCTCTCAGAAGATATACATAACATTTGTAACACTTAAAACAGCAAGACAGAAAGAACAATAAAATAGCAGTGATATTACAGAGAGAGTGATGCCCAAGCAATCCTGGCCAACACTTCATTGTATCCACAGTTATAATCTAAACCAGCCTTTCTCAACCTTTTTATCATGGAGAAACCCTTGAAATAATTTTAAGGTCTCAGGGATCCCCTGCATAAAATTTATTATATCTACGGCTCACGGTACCTTAGCATGATCAGTAAGTTGTAAATATAATAATCATATAATAATCGTCACTGCTCTTTTGAGTAGAGAATTTCTTTTTTCTGTGAATCTGTTTATTTTGGCCAACTTATTAGCCTACTTCTTTTGTGTCGTTCACCCTCCCCACACAGAATATCAACTAATGCAAGTTTAATTACAATCTTTCGTGGAACTCTTAATGACCTCTTGTGGAACCCTAGGGTTCTGTAGAACACCAGTTGAGAAACCCTGATCTAAATGGTTTATTCCTTATTTGAGGACTATTAAGTAGCCAACCAAAAAGTATGGATTCTGTAGATAAAGCTGTCATCTCTATCCTGTTCAGGCCACCAGAAATGACAACCAAAGCTTTAATACATGGTTAGAACACAGGTGCAGAATAGAAGGGTTCTATTGGCATGATTGTCAGCATGGAAGCAAAAAGAACCACAAAAAATATTGGTGGAGGAGGTGTGGAAATGCTGTTTGAGATGGATAGGATATACACACTGAAGATACCAGCTGTTAGCATCACAAGACCCCATCAAGGCCAGCTCCTTGATGTGGAGATGGGGCTCAAGTACAGCCATCAGCGGCTGAAAAACCAAGACTGGCCAGGCCCTCCTACACTCGAGCAAGACCACAGTCTGCCCTAGCAAGTCAAGGTGCTGAAGACTGAGGCAACCAGCCAAAAGGCGCACCACAGCAATCAGGATACCATGCACACGCGCAATGGAAATATGTCTATATCTACAAAACGTTATGGCTTGAAAACTGGCAGGATGACAATGGGCTTATCCTGATTAACCAGCCAGTCGACACACCAACCTTCTACTCGAGATCATGGCACACCACCTCTACACCAGACCTGGCATTCCACTCACCAGGCCTGGAGTGGAACACCACATGTGTTGTAGGGAAACAACTTGGAGGCAGCGACCACTGGCCAGTCTTCCTAATTGTGGAAAATGAACTTGTCAAGGAGAGCAGCACTCTCTCTAGGTGGAACTACAAGAAGGCAGACTGGAAAATGTACCAGCATCATACCAGTATACTGGCTAGAGATCTGTCTGTAGACAAAGACATCAATAAGTTAGTTGATGAATTCAGCAGATGCATATTACAGGCTGCTCGTGAAACAATACCTAGAGGGGCTCGTAAGCACTACAAACCATATTGGAATAGTGAACTAGAGCAACTGCACAACAACGTGGAAACATCTCGAAAATTCTACCTCACAGACCAGATAGCCACTTTGAGAATAATAGTTTAACAAAGTCTGGAATGGAATTTACCACTATACATCAGATTTGTGGACTACGAAAAGGCATTTGACAGTGTGGACAGAGAATCACTTTGGAAATTGATGAGGCATTATGGTGTTCCCCTGAAGATCATTAATTTAATAAAGAATACATATGAAGACATGACATGCAGAGTTCTTCATGAAGGACAGCTTACAGAACCGTTTGGGATAAGAACAGGAGTGCGACAGGGATGCCTCTTGTCTCCATTTCTTTTCTTACTAGCAATAGACTGGGTTATGAGAACATTGACAACACACAACAGAAATGGAATCCAGTGGACTCTGCCTAAGCAGTTGGATGATCTGGATTTTGCTGATGATGCAGAGACATGAAAGTGCTAACACAGGCAGATAAGTTCCTCTGTATGCCAAGCCATCCAATGAAAGACAGATTCCAAAACCTAGCAATGGGGCGACTGAAAAGAAGCAGCTCCATCTACCAGGCCAAAACGATTTCGTAGACAAACCTCAGACCTGCCTGAAGTTGACAGCCCCCTAAAGTCTGTGCCAGAACAAACCCCTTGGAGAGAAGAGCCTGGACTACCAATACACATCCAGACAAAAGTGAAAGGAATATTCGACAGGGATGAACAGAACAGCGTGCAACGTAGGACAGTCACTCTGTTTCCTGGATGATGAATACCCACAGGACCTCTGGGTCTGAGTATACACGGATGGGTCAGCACAGAATGCAGTCAAGAATGGAGGAGCAGGAGTGTACATAGAATACCCAAACAACACTAGGGATACGGTCAGAGTACCAACGGGGAAATTCTGTAACAACTATGATGCAGAAATCCAGGCAATCAAGGTGGCAACTGAGAAACTGTTGAACTATCTCGGTCCACGGCCTGTAGTATTCCTGACAGATGCAAGATCAGCACTCCAAGCACTTCAGTCCAGAAAATTGCCAGGTATACAAGCCCTACTTTCTGAACTGCAACCAGCGCAGGGTCACCATGCAATGGATACCGTCTCATTGTGGAATACCAGGAAATGAGAGAGCGGACCAACTAGCTAAAGAAGGTGCTGCAGACGAGCAACCGGATGTACCAGTTACGTACCATCAGAAGAAAAAGATGTTCAAATCAATCAGAAAGCCACCAACACCAACGCAGGAAGACTACCAAGCTATGAACAGATCAGAACAAATTGTCATTCTGCGCCTCAGAACAGGACACAACCGACTCCGCAGCCACATGTATACAAAATTCAAGATTGGCAATTCAGCCATGTGTACATGTGGACAGGCACCCCAGACTGCAGAGCACGTACTTCAAGATTACACCGAATATGATATATTAGGACAAACCCACTGGCCCAGAGAAACAACACTGGAAGCAAAACTATACAGAACTCTGTATGAACTAGAAAAGACAGTGAAGTTTATACAAGAAACAACATTGCAGATATAGACAATATATTTCAAGCGAACGAAAGAAGAAGCATCACAAGGCAGTCATTATGCAAAAATTTTTAAAATAGACATGAAAACACATGAAGAAGAGAACTGAAGACTGACATAAGAAGGACAAAGAAGATATAGAAAATACTTGAACAGATGGCAAAGGTTTGGCATAAACTCATTGAAAACCTTATTTCCACAGGGAGCTATACAAATAAAAACACAACCTATAGGCCTTATTACACCTGTGTGTAGAAAACTGACTGATGTTTTTGTATTATTATATGCCCTGTTATCTCCAGTATGTGTTGCATGTGGCATAAATATGGTAATTTCCATCTGTCTGTGGGATGAATATGATAAAAGTGCACTTATCTTCACCTATGTTTTTGTCACAAGGTGATTTGGTTTTTGTCAAATGACAAATATGAATGTGGGGTGAAATCCCCTAGGCCCCCTATGGTAATGGCTCGTAAGTATGAAGGTCTACTTAGGACACCAAGACAGAAGGTCAATCCTCACTGAAAAAGAAGGTTTTATTAGGTATTCTGATCTCCAGCGACAGCTTCACTCTGTATCCTGAAAAATACAAGAGCCCCCACTCCCGGTTCAGCTGGAAGAAAACAGTGAGACTCTTAAAACACCCACAGCACAAAAGATAGAAACAAGTGATAAACTAAGATGTATTTACATATATATATATTTTTTAAAATCCAGCGGCATTTGGGCTTCAGCCCTTCGGCGCCTTTGACATGAAACAAATTTTATGGCATTGTGAAGCTGGGGAGCCTGTGGACTTTCCTTTCCACCCGGTCAGGAGCCAGGACTCTAATTAATCCAGCCCAAGTCCTGCTCAAAGACACTCCCCCAAATGTCTCACCAGGGCGCGAACCTGGATCACCTGATCGCCAGCACAAAGTGGTAACCACTATGCTTGCGCGGTACTGTATATATATATATATCAACTAAAAATAAATATGGTTCAAGATGATGCAATCAACAAACATTTAAAAATGATAGACTTAATTAACAACGTAATTACTCTGAACTGGTGACAAATATGACAAAAATTCTTCAGTAATAGGTGAACTACAGTGATCAATGATGGAATGGCAAGTATATCGCTTGCTGATGAATAAAATAAAATGAGATATGCTTGTATGACAGAGTCTATTAACCTATCATCTTTGATAACTACACTTGAAAAGGATGTTGGACACTCTGGCTATGTGTCTTGCGTTTTTATACCTCAAGTCTATCTAATGGTTGACTGGGCCAAGGACACTCTGGCTTTGACAAATGTTTATGTTGGACCTCAGTATTATCTGGTGATTTGCACTGAGTACTTTTGTATACCTGTGGCTGACTGGGCCAATAAGTATTAGCTGGCTGGATATGGTCAAAGACTTAGATGTCTTGAGAACCACCATGTAGCGTTAATTCTCCCATCATTTGTAACGGGTGTTATACTTTGGAGAGGTCCCTCCTTTATATATATATATATCTGTGTGTAGTAAGTATGGCATCCACAAGTGCCGATAAGAGTTTTACACTCAGCCCTCAAACACATTCCTGATCTTCAACAGTAAAGATGCTGCAAAGGCCAGGTTGGACGTTAAGACGACACATGTTTATTCAACGTTCACAGCTCCAGTTAATTCATATAATATATGTTCATAAGATCATGGCATAACCTAGCCAGTCTTGAGCATCGCTATTCAGTCTGCTAATGACAAGGTGTCCTCGACATTTGCATGCAGATTTTATTTAAAAGTCTCAACTCACGTGCATCATAATTCAGCATTCCATTTTCACAAATATAATACTCTAGCATCGACCCATTGAAGTGTGTGGGCGATCTAGATGTTGAAACACTTTAGGACTCTGTAGAAATAACACCATCCAGGAGCTAGACATATATGCGTCCGACCACCTCGAGATACACACAGAAAAGGCTCCGAAGGATCCTTCACTTCTGCTAAACTGAGACCAGCTAACTTCTGCTATATCTGCCCCAAAAGGCAATGACGTACTTCCGGGTAACCCATGGATACGTACATCAACAACATGGTCTCAAATCGATACCTGTTTGATAACGACCGATATGTTATGAGTTTTAATCATAACAATAGTGTAGAATGTGTTAATACATCTTGGTGTCATAGCATGTCATTATAATAATTGGTACATTTCTCATTTGTAAGATCAGTTACATTTTTATCATATTGTCTTTCAACATAAATATACAAATGTCTATGACAGTTGATTAAAAAGTCAACTGTGACGAAAAATAAAGTAGAAACAGTCTGACACTGTGAGCCTTCCCAGTAATTCAGATTATGGGAAGAAAAACTTATGTCCCTGATTATTATGAAAAAAATGACTACTCAAAGTGTCTTCATATTTTGAATAATAAAGGAAGGATTATCAAAAAATGATTTATCATTTATCTTATTGAAGTTTATTATTTAGCTAATTACTATTTTTTATACTGACCTGTCCATATTGGCGAAAAAAACACTTGCTGGAGATAAGTTTGTTACAGTGGTTTCTTCTATGCTTCTGCTTGAGATGTTATAGACAGAATGTTTTTCACGCTTCACGGTATTTTATTGAACGCAAAGTGTATAGTAACTTTATGACGTGTCAGGGTTGGTATAGTCCCGCTTGACTATGTTTTACATTTACCCTTTTGATTATAAGCTCTGAACGAGTCGGACGTATTCTGTTTACTCCCAGGATATCATTATAGTGCAGAGTATTTCTTGAGAATTTTGGCTGTTCTCTCTGCATAGAATTGAATCGTTCACTCATTTGTTTATATACTCCGAAAAACAAGCTACGAAAAGATTTAGAAAATAAGTTTTGTCAGTAAGTTAATATCATGCAATGTCCAATTTCAAATTTAAAATATTGAACGTTTTAGAATGCTTTAGTACTAGTTTTATTTTTAATATTTGGCCAAAATTTTGGGTCACCAAATGATGCAATAATTTTGCCTGCTTACGACACAGGAATCATATTGTGCTTGAATCTAAAACATCGCAGTCTGTATTTGAAAATAAACAGGGGATAATTCCCCACCGCACTCGTATGATGCAATTTGTGCAACATATTTTTCAAATATGAGTGATTCAAGTATTATGAGCGAAAAGACCTTGATCACAGTTTTGAATCAGAAACAAGTATACTTATCTCAATCTGTCTGTGTTAAAATGTGGCATATTATTATGTGTTGTGAGAGATGTGCCTTCTTTTTATAAAAGATCCATCATTCGTCAGTAATTGCCATCTTTTGTTATTTTTTTTGTTAAACTTCTTCATAATACTTGTTTTCCATTTTCACATTTCTGCTGTTATTTATTTCTGGAAGTTTTGCATATTAAAGGTCCAATTCTCATAAATTATTAATCAAGGTAATTTGTTTTTTCTGTCCTCTTTAGCTAAAGCCTGGACATTTATGACATTCAGAATTATATGTCCATATCCTTTGTGTTATTAGTTATCATATTTTTTGTTAAAGCTAATTGTAATATTAATTGGTCTTCTGTCTACCTTAATATATAATCTACTGAAGCAATTAGGCCTGGAATGCCAGGACACCAACACCTCAGGCCAGGCAGTGGAAGAGCTATGTAACACCAACAATATCGTCTTCCAAAATGAAAGATCCCCACCAACCCTCTACCATAAAGCTAGCGGAACCAGTAGCCGACCAGACTTGGCACTGGTGTCTGCAGACCTCACCAACCAATATAAATGGAGGGTATTGGAGGACATAGGAAGTAACCACCTACCCATCCTCACCACCATCTCACAGGGTAAAACTAAAACGAAAGCCAAAAGACAGCCAAAGTGGAGCTACACTTGAGCAAACTGGAAATATATATATAAACAAATAAAACGGTATTGAATCAGTTTAAACCTTTAGGAGAAAGGCAACCAATTTCGAAAATAAGACGATTCTCTAGAGAAAATCGACTACGGTCATCGAAAAAGCGAAATAGACATGATCCAAGGCATTACTACCAAGAATGAACAGATCTCTACAGCCATATGCAGACAGCCAAACAGGCAATCCCCAAAGGCAGTTGTATCAAATACAGCATCTTCTGGAATGAGGAATTAGAATACCCAGTACAACTAAGCCGCAAGGCATGGAAAACAGCTCAGAAAAATCCAAGCCGTGAGAACAAAACCACATTCAGGCCTACTTTATTGAGGTTGATGTTTTCACATTTTTTTTTCCATGTTGGCTTTTTTGCTTGCTAGCTTAACCTGTGCAGTGAGTCTGTTGTATTTTGCTTAGGTTAAGCTGGTGAGCAAACAAGCCAAAATGGAAACCTGGAAAGAAAAATGTGAAAACCTCGACCTCAATAAAGTAGGCCTGAATAGGCAGTCAAGAACAAAGACACTTCAAGGACTTTGAAAAAGTGCTAAAAAGTCCTTGTGCTGACTGTGTAATAATGGCAATGGGCAGTGAAATTAAGTTTATGTACAATAAAATCTTTGCTGTCATAACTGCATCAGGTTGGCACGATGGAGAAATCCAAAAATGAAGATCCACTTTAGTTGTTGCAAATAAGATGGAGTGGGTTCAATTCTCAGTGCAGGCAGTGTAACATTAAAACAACAGGAGGATGATGCTAGCAAAATAATCAGTTACTGCAGGACCACCATTGTAAGACACTTTAATACTTTGATGCAGTCTTCCGTCAAGTGGACCAACTATAGAAGTGAGTCCGTGCTCTATAAGGAGACACAAAAATAGAAACATGAATGAATGATTTACCTGATTTATTTATCTATAGTTTGTATATTGTTATTGACAGGTCATCAGTGCAGGAAAACTGTGGGCAGAAAGTGAGGAAAGACATAGGCCAAAATTTTTGGAGATGTTTCAAATGATTGAAAATGCTGTGGAATTTTTTTGTTTGAAATGTGAAGAATTGTCAGGTATGTTTTCATAGTTAGGAAAAATTTGGATATTCTAAATAGTTGATTTTGGATCAGTTCATGATTATAAAAGTGGGGTCAGATAAAACAACGTGATGGTACAGACAATTTTCTGATAAGATTCTTGTTCTTTGCCTTTCCACTCCTAGTGGAGCATAGGCATTCGTATAGTTGCTGTATTCTCATTGAAAATATTGTTATTATGTTGGTTTTGAATTTTGTATTACCTTGAATGGTTCTTGAGGTCTCTGAGGTGAACGTATGAATGTAGCTCACAACCTCATTGTATAAAACAAAATGCTACAAGAACCACCACTGCAAGAACATAATGAAGTACTTTGATGCAGTATTTTTGCTTGGGGTTCAGTTGCCGTGGTGACCTTATGCTCTTTGAACAGCCAAAAACAGGAAGTTGAGTTCGTTAATTTTGATGTATTTTCTGTATAAATAAAAAAGTGATTGTAATTTTCAAAGAAATTTCACATTTATAAACAGGTTACACAAAGTCATAAGACACATTTGCCCCATCTTGGCACTTGAGACTGAAAGAGATAAAAAAAATTTGTTGACTTTGGCTTAATAAAAATACCAGTGAATGTCTCATATTTACAAAATGGCATTGATAGACTGATATAGTTTTGACTGAGTATGATGTATGAATTCTATGATAGATGGTAGCACAGATGGAACATTGAAGTTGTCACAGTTATTTGCTGGAGGTTCATCTGCAGCATCAGAAAAACCAGGGCAGATGCTATCAGCACTGACTGCAATGGTAGCCAAGAAAGAGTCTGCGGTACCTACAGGCACCACAGGTTGGTCTTTGATGTTAGTTTGTATTTTCGTTCATTTATGAATATTGCTGAAGCATGCAAGGCTTATTGTTCCTTCTTGAGTATAAATGAAGTATTTTACTGCTTTTATTAATGTGTGTGAGGAACTTTTTTTTAATACTCCTATAACATCTAAAGAATATAAGGCACATCACAACTTTTAGAGAACATTCAGAGGTTCACTTTACAGGTGACATTTAAATTTGTCAACTGTGATATGTAAATATATATATGCAGAGGTTTACAACAGGAGGCAATCTGACCATCAGAAGCTGGTTCATCATCAAACAAGTGTTTGACCTTTTTACACTCAAAGGGGGATCAGGCTCACTTGGGTCCTGCCTAACAATTGTCAGCCTTCTGTTGATTTTTTTGCCAGTGCTGAGGATAGAACTCATTCCACCTTGGTTGTACCTGGTGTTATTCTACCAACTTGAAGCATGTGTGAAATTAACACAAATAATCAACTGTCCTCAACTCCAAAGCCGATTGTGGTAACACATCCAACTTAATACCTTTCCTGCAGTTTTGCCAAACTTTTCAAGTGCTTCCTTTCTGCCCATTTGTATCAATAGATCATACAAGAGGCAACTACTAGACTTCTTGCACCTTCTTCTACAGTCACAACTCATTATATTTGGCCATTTTGTAATCATGCTGCTCATAGAACCTTTACTCACATAGCACTTGCAGTGTAATAATTATAATTTGAAGCAATGATGAGGAGGTCAGCATTACATTAGGTTGTCTTCATTACTTCCTAATGACTTCTAGGTAAAGTCCCTGGTTAATTTACTGCCATCTTCCAATCATTTGGACATCCCTGATGTCAAGAACCATACAAATGCCAGCAGAACAAGAGGTTAGATGAAGACACTGATGATGGATAGAACACCCATTGAGAAAACCTATTGATAGCATTACAAGATAGTCCTAGTTTTAGAATTTCTAAGGTATGATAGGTAGAGAAAACATATGAAGACATGACATGCAGAGTTCTTCACGAAGGACAGCTTACAGAACCGTTTGGGATAAGAACAGGAGTGCGACAGGGATGCCTCTTGTCTCCATTTCTTTTCTTGCTGGCAATAGATTGGGTTATGAGATCATCGACAACACACAACAGAAATGGAATCCAGTGGACTCTGACTAAGCAGTTGGATGATCTGGATTTTGCTGATGACTTGGCTCTTCTGTCCCATAACCGTAATCAGATGCAGGACAAATTGAAAACACTCGATGAGAGGTCACAGCAATTGGGTCTGAAAATACACAGGGAAAAGACAAAAATAATGAGAATAAATGCAGGTAATGATAACAGGGTTGAACTTGAAGAAACACCAATTCAAGATGTAGAATCATACACATATCTTGGCAGTAATATAGACAAAGTTGGAGGGACAGACAGCGATATCAAAATAAGAATACAAAAGGCAAGAGGAGCTTTCATTGCATTGGGAAATATATGGAGATCAAGAGAAATCGGATCCAACACGAAAATAAGAATCTTCAACTCAAATGTGAAGTCAGTCCTATTGTATGGCTCGGAGACATGGAGAACAACAAAGACAACAACCAAAAAGCTACAGACTTTCATAAATGGGTGCTTGCGTAGAATAGAGGGATTAAAATGGTATGACAAGGTTACCAACGTGGAACTGATGACAAGAACTAGACAAGTGCCAGTGGAACAAGAGATGAGAAGAAGACGATGGCGATGGATAGGACACACACTGAGGAAACCTGTTGATAGCATTACAAGGCAGTCCTTGTTCTGGAACCCCCAGGGCAAGAGAGGCAGAGGAAGACCAAGAAGTACATGGAGAAGAGAGTTGGAAACAGAGGTGAAAATGATGAGGAGAACATGGAAAGAACTTGAGATGATGGCATGGGACAGGAGGACTTGGCATGTGTTTGTTGAAGGCCTATGCTCCTTTGGGAGTGGAGGGTTATGAAAAAAATAACCTGAATGGATGGTACAGGACAGGAAGGGTTGGCATGAAAATATTGAAAGTCTATATTTCTTAGGAAGCTGTGGGGTAATGCATCAAAAATGTAACTGCACGTATATGTGGTCAAATCAGAAGAAATAAGAACAAATGGTAGACAAACTAATTCAGTAAATATCAATTGTCATATTTTTGAATAAGCGCACAGCTTTATTTACTTGGGAACTAACATCAAGGAAAAAAGTTCTTTGGTGATGTATGGAGCCAATCCTGACACATGGAAGTGGGTCATAGACAATTTTTGTAGATGAGCAGGAAAATCCCAGTAAGGCCACAGAGACATGGTTTTACAGAAGAATGCTGAAGAATATCATGTACAGCTAGCAAGATTAATGAGCATGTCCCAAACAAAGCCAGTGTGCAAAGGAAGTTTATTATTCATGTTAAAAAGAAGCAGTTGAATTTCTTTTGATATGTAATGAGAAGAGAATAACTGGAATATAATACAATAGTAGAAACGACTGAAGGAAAAAGTGATAGATGATGACAAAGAGAGAAGCTATTGGACAGTTTGACATTGTGGCATGCACACAAAAAAAAGGTCAATACATGAATGGATAGTCAGCACTGGAGACAGGAGGTTAAGGAGAGACTTAGTCATCTATGTTTGGTTGGCAGGGTGGATAGTGTGATTAGCTTCCGTAGCTAGGCGGTGGTTGTGTTCGGAAGGTCCTGGGTTTAATTCTGTGGTAAGCCACTTACTTCTGTTGTTTTTCCGTTGTCTAGTTTTCTACTTCTTTATTTCTCACGAGTGCCTGAAACATACCTTTTTGTGTGTAATATTTATTTATTTATGCCTGCTGGCTTGACACTTGAAGAAGAAGAATATAAATCAAGAGGGAAGAACAAACCAGGATGTCAGTGACAGAATTAAACAGTGAAATTTGCCTTCATCTGTCTCAGATCAGTAAACAAAGTCTGGCCCTCCAGACATAATTTGTTTACAGGACAGCAAAATTAAACTTCCACAACAAATGTAAAATCTGTCCTACTCTATAGTTCAGAAACATAGCATGTAACAAACATAGCCATCCAAGTTTCAAACCATTAACAGTAGAAATGTCTTTGTCAAGCGTCCGATTGACAGAGTGGTTATAGCACTGTTCTCTCACGGCAAAGGTGCCAGGTTCAAATCACAGTATTGACATGCTCCAGTCTACCCAGCTGTAAATGAGTACCTGACTTTGAGTTAGGGAAGAAACAGGCAGCGAGGAAGGGAACTGGTCACCCCACCTCTCGATGCTGGACCTAGTATGGTAAGTCTTTAACACTTCACTCCCCTTTGGCAGTATCTGCTATGGGACTACCATTTATGTCTTTGTTACATCCCTTGTGTCAGATTGCCCCATGTAATAACAGATACAGATCTACGGAAAAGAATTGGATAGTGACCAGAGATACAATAACAAATACAGATCTATGGAAGAGAATTTGACAAAAACCAGGACAGTTAGTAATTAAAAGCTTAAAGTGAAGATGGATAGGACGTACCCTCAGGGCACAACCAACCATTAAAATCAGACATACCCTGGACTGGAGCTCACAAAAAAGTATAAAAATTGAAGATTGGAGGTGTCGAAGAGATCCTGGAAAAGAATGGCAGAAGAGGATTATAGTAAGCAGAACTAACGAAGTAGGTGACTCAAAGCAGAAGATCTTTATTCAAGGAGAAATGAGAATGATTGATCATTATATCCTTTGACCCAAAAATGCAAAAATATAAGTAGTAGTTTTATGAAATTAAAAAAAAAAGAAAAAGGCAAATAATCAATCAGTTGGTTTTCAAATTGATGAAAAAGAGAACAATGAGTAAAGGTCAGGGAAAGATCCTAAAAGAAAGAAAACAAAATAATTCACATATAGAGGATCACAGAGAGAACCAAAGAAACGTTGAGCACATGTTTGATAATGATTTACTGACATAAATTAAGAATCTTCATCAGCATAATGAAAGAATCAACCACAAAGATACATATATAAAAGCAAATAGACAAATAAAAGAAAAATTAATTAATGTATTTTTAAAAATATATTAATGATGAAAAATATCTCGTTCAACCTCTGATGGGTTATAATTAGGATATATATTGTTTAATTAATGTACAAATTTGTTTGTGTTGTAAGCACAACATTTTTACGATATCTTTTTAATTCATTATCTTAATGAAAAGATGCTTTGTTTGGCAGGATGTTCACAAAGTGCAATAGCTGAAACAACCATATCTCTATCAGAGAATATGGTACCTGGCCAAACCATTGGTGTAAATATTGAAATATCATAAATAATAATTGCTTTTCTGTGATTAAAACCAAAGGCTTTTAAAATGTTTATCTTGCAGTGAAAGCACAACATTTTACAATTCTAACACAAGTAAGAAGTATAATTACTAGCCTACCTAGTACTTGTATGTCCCTTTCTTCACATCTGAAAGTGTATGGGGCAATCACTGCAGTAAGTCTTCAAGCAAGAGGCTTGCACCATAATGGTTATGCAATGGTGGTTTTTGTAGTTATTTGTTATACATGAATAGGTTGGTAGACCAATGCACAATCTCAGCATAGTCACTTTTTACACATGCCTGATGACAGTAGTGGTCCTTTTATCTTTTTGAACATCCTCTGGAATATAGGTATGTAGTAGCCAGAAATATCTCTTCCACTACATCAGGTCTACTGCATTCTCGTTTCTTAACGTTTGAATTGCTGATAGTGAGTCTTAAAATTGTTAGTTTCTGGGGAGGGCTATTAGGGAAGATTTCTAGTGCTTTAAGTATCATCTCTGCAGTAAAAAAATAGATGTATTTTCTTTGATACTATTTTCTTTTGCTATTTTAAATATTGGAATATATATATTCCTATTACTAATTTGCCATGTAAGGAGAGGACAGGAAAGTATTCAGTGGGATACTGGAAGATGAGACCGTTCTGTATTTCAGAACTGGCATTTGCTAATGATGTTGCCCTGATTGCTAAATCAGAGGTACATCTTCAATCCAAGCTGCAAGTCTGGAAGAAAGAGCTGGAGAAGAGAGGGATGATCATAAGCAGCTCGAAAACAAAAACCTTGGTGATAACACGAGCGGAAAGAAGACATCAGATTAAGCTGGGAGAACAGGTCCTGGAGCAGATCGACCACTTTAAATACCTCGGAGCTGTCATAGACCGGAAGGGAGGCATCATTAACAAAGGCTATCATTGTGTCAGACTCTCATTCCATGCTTCAGAAGGTTCAAAGTGGTTGGTTGCGGCATGAATGGAAAACATTCTCAGAAGCTTCCAGTCTACAAGAGCTGGTGTGGATATACTGTCCTGGTCATGCTGGGGTATGTGGTAATGAAAGAGCTAACAGATTAGCATCAAGAGCATCCATAGTGGGGACACTAGATATGGATAAGGGAGATATACTGAGAGCAATTAATGATCACCTGTTAGAGAATGACACTGCAATAGATGAAGCATCAAGGTTAAGACTGTCAGAATTTGGCATCAAACGTAAGGCTAGTAGAGATGGATGTATGAGAAGATGCATCCGTCGTGTTTACAACCAGCGAGCTACAGGAACAGTTAGCATTCACACTCTTCAACATATACTGATGGAGACTGGGCACCTATGGGTTTGCCTGGAGTGCAATGATGTCAATTCTGTATAACAATAACAACAAAAGAAAAGTTGGTTACCCAAAGAGCAGCAGCTGGGAGACTTTTTCAAGCCATAAATCGAGGATTCCTCAGCAAAGAGAAGTTGGTAAGAAGATGAAGATGGCTGTATACCGCTCCACCTATGTCCCAGTCTTGACGTATGGATTGTCCAATCTCTTGCAACAGACCTGGTCTAACTCAGAAGTCTGAAGGGTGAAGACTCACAATTTTTTTTATTTTGTATTATGGTGTTTACTACTTTTCTTTGTAGCACGCCCCTTTCAACCATCTACCATATACATGGAGCTGTTGGTTATATCAGGACGTGTTTCATTTATTGTAATATGTTTTTGTTTGTATTTATTTTATACTATATTATCTCTAGTAGGTATTTTTCCTTTTGTAGTTATAGTTCAAAATGGTTTTATTATCCAAAATATGATATTTTCTAAGCTGGTATGTTTTTAATTTTCACTGGAGGGTTATTTGGTTAATCTGTATGTATCTGGGGGGAGTCTTTCACCAGTGTAGACTACTGGCTCGGGTCCTTTATTTATTTTGTATATGTTAGCTTTAGTTTTTGTAATATAGTGTTTTATTAACTTTTGTACTTCTGATGGGGTCTTAGTGCCTATGAAATTTTCTACACTCATTTCTACCTCGTGGTTACTAAAAGTGTCTAATTGTGTTTGGTTCTTGACACTCTTCACGTGTGGGTTCCTCAATCATGAAATATCCAGTTCCAAGCTTGAGCCTCAGCAATTTTTTTATTAATTGGTATTTTTATTTCATCTTGTATTTGACATTTTTTGCTTGGTTTTTTTAGGATTTTATATGTGTGTTGCTTTTTTACTTTGGTCCTCTGCTTGTTGTGTGAGCCTCTCTTCGCCCAATCTGAGGTGGCGCCGTAAATAGCATCGCCACTTAGTGCGATCGGCAGCTTCATCCTCCCATGTTGCTGGATCCATGTCCAGTGCCCTCATATCTCTCTTGCACACATCTTTGAACCTCAGCTGTGGACGCCCAACTGTTCTCTTGCCATCTGCTAATTGTCCGTAGAAGATATCTTTTGGGATGCGACCATCTTCCATGCGGCAAACATGGCCAAGCCAGCGAAGTCTGCGCTGTCTAAGCAGTGTATACATACTTTGAAGGCCAGCACGTGACAACACCTCGACATTTGTCACTTTATCTTTCCTCGAGATGCCGAGGATGCGGCATAGACACCGTAAATGGAAGGTATTGAGCCTTCTTTCTTGCTTAGCATAGGTCGTCCAGGTCTCGCTGCCATATAGGAGTGTGCTAGTGACGCAGGCATTATATACCGCAGCTTTGGTCTTCATTGGGAGTTTGGAGTTTCCTCAAACACACTATGTGAGGCGGGCAAAGGTAGCTGCAGCTTTGCCAATGCGGCTGTCGATTTCTGTATCCAGTGAGAGTTTGTCATTGATGGTAGACCGTAGGTATGGGAAGTGGTGCACCACTGCCAATTCATAGTTATCGATAGTGATAACTGGTGCAGCACCCGCATCCTGACTCAGCACATTCGTTTTCTTTAGACTTATTGTGAGGCCAAAGTCCTTGCATGCTTTAGTGAATCGATTCATCAAGTTCTGAAGCTCCTGTTGGCTTTGAGTGACGACTGCAGCATCATCAGCGAACAACAAGTCTCTTATAGTGACCCTTCTGATTTTTGTTTTTGCCTTCAGCCTTGAAAGATTAAACAGACGGCCATCTGACCTAGTGTGAAGGCATATTCCTTCAGTTGCATCTCTGAATGCATGTTTCAAGAGTAAGGCAAAGAAGATCCCGAAGAGGGTCGGAGCCAGAACACAGCCTTGTTTAACGCCACTTTGTATGTCAAAAGGCTGTGACGTGCTTCCAGCATATTGGACTGTTCCCTTCATGTCGTCATGGAATGACTTTATCATTTCCAGCATTTTAGAAGGGCAGCCTATTTTCAGGAGGATTTTGAAGAGTCCATCCCTACTAACCAGGTCAAATGCTTTTGTGAGGTCTATAAAGGCGATATATAAAGGCCTTTTCTGCTCTCTTGATTTTTCCTGAAGCTGGCGGACAGAGAAGATCATGTCTGTTGTTGATCTACCAGCTCGGAATCCACACTGTGACTCTGGATATATGCACTCAGCTAACTTGTGTAGTCGCATTAAGACGACTTTGGCAAAAACCTTACCAACAATACTAAGAAGAGAGATGCCTCTGTAGTTATTGCAATCACTTCTGTCTCCTTTATTTTTGTACAGTGTTACAATCTTGGCATCTCGCATGTCTTAAGGAATAGTTGTCTCTTCCCAGCACTGGCACAGCATCCTATGCAGGGGATGTAATAGCGTGCTCTTACAGCATTTGATTAAATCAGGAGGAATCCCATCACTGCCTGGTGCTTTGCCAGAGGCCAAGCTATCAATGGCCTTGCTGAGTTCCTCTAATGTTGGTTCGGCATCCAGCTCCTCCATAGTTGGCAGACATTTGACAGCATCAAGGGCTGCAGGCATAACGGTATTTTCTCTAGCATAAAGCTCAGAGTAGTGCTCGACCCACCTCTCCATCTGCTTACCCTTATCGGTTAGCTTCTCTACGCTGATGGTTTTTAGCGGTGCCGTCTTACTTTTTTGGGGGCCAAGTGCTTTCTTTATACCGTCATACATTTGTTTGATGTTGCCTGTTTGCGCTGCGATCTGGATGCTCTCACTGAGCTGGAGCCAATAGTCATTTGCACAGCGTCGAGCAGTTTGTTGAACTTTGCTTCTTGTAGCCTTCAGGATCTGTAGGGTTCTAGCACTCGGTGAACGTTTGTATTCATTCATAGCACTGCGCTTAGCTTCAATGACAGGTGCCATCACATCTGATGAAGCATCAAACCAGTCATTTGACTTTGCCGTTTTCTTACCAAAGGTGGCAAGTGCAGTACTTTGAATGGTGTTCCGTAGATGCTCCCAGTTCTCTGTAATAGTATCACCATGCTGAGGGCTGCTGAGCATTTTCTTGAAGGTCGCAGTAAATTGAGCGATCATGACAGGGTCTGACATCTTGCTGGTATCAATGCGTGGTTTCCCTTCATGTCTGACACGATAGAGTTTTCTTGGTTGTGCTCTAATTTTACAGCAAACCAAAGAGTGATCTGTATCACAGTCTGCACTATGGTACGAGTGCGCGGAGAGCACAGACCTGAGAAGTGGCCTTCTGATGAGAATCAGGTCCAGTTGGTGCCTGTGCATAGATCGTGGGTGTCTCCATGACACCTTATGCTGGGGTTTTGTCTGAAAGTAGGTGTTGGTCACGCAGAGGTCATGGTGGACACACAGCTCTAAGAGCCGTTGTCCATTTTCATTCATCTTGCCAATATCAAACCTGCCCAGACATGAAGGCCATGAAACATTATCGGCACCCACTCTAGCGTTAAAGTCACCAAGGAGAACAAGCTGTTCTTGCCTAGGTATGCTTTTGATGACTGCTGCTAGATTCTCGTAGAACTCATCTTTAGCTTCTGAGGCAGAGTACAGAGTAGGAGCATACACACTGACAAGGGTGATGGGACCTGTGCTAGTTTGCAGGCGGAGCGTTAACAGGCATTCTGATCCATTCTCGCCTGGTTCAACCATTTTAGTTAGCGATTTTTTTGACCGCAAAACCTACTCCGTGTTGTCTAGTTTTATTAAGATCTTTCCCTTGCCAATAAAATGTGTAGTCCTTCTCACTCACCGTTCCAGAGTCCGGCAGGCGCGTTTCCTGAAGTGCAACTATATCCATGTGAAGTCGTTTAAGCTCATCATTAATTATGGCTATCTTCCTTACATCGTTTACGTCCTGTAGGTTTTCGGATAGTCCAGTCAACATAGTCCGGACGTTCCAGCATCCCAATCTGAGAGTTTGCTTATTTCTATTATTCTGATAATTGCTTGGTGCAAAATTTTCTGTCCACAGTTCAGGTTTGACCCTAATCCCCATGCACCCAATGGGGAAAGCAGACAGTGGCGGGACAACACCTTATTGACTGGGGGCTGCCCAGCTTGAAGCGGGCGGTAGCTGTCCAGTGAGATCCTAGAACCTCTCCCACTGTCGGAAGTAGCCCCTGGCGCCATGCATTCGCCAATTGGGCAAAATGCTTATAACCGGTAACTGCTACTTCCCGTGTTTTGCCGACACCTATAGGGTGAAGCTGGAGTGTCCTCTTCAGGGCACGAGCTTGGGCACAGTTATATGGAGATCAAGCTGTTGCCCATGCAGCATGTTCCCCCTCTCCACACAGCTGGTAGATCCAAAGGAACGGCAGTAGCCGATACAGTTTGGTACCAGCCACGTCGCAGGAGTTGCCAGAATAATGTCGAATCGACATTAGATTGCCTTAGAGACTCCGACTCCGGATTTATCCTCAGGGTTTACTCCCGAAGCCAATTCCATAAATGGATATTCCCGCAAGGCAGCGGTGGTTTGAATTCAGAGTTCCTTCTCTTAGATAAGCTACCAACCAATGATAATGAGCCCTATCTGCCCGAAGCGGCTGGTTTTAAGGCGCCAGTCGCTCGCCTTTGCCCCTTCTCCCGTCAGTGGAAACAGTTCTGCAGGGCTCAAATTGAGCCACACGTGAAGGCCGGGAGCTGGACTTGGTTGTCAGAGGCTGCTTGAGGTGCGTCCCATAGAAGCATTTATCTGCAGTGAGAGCTTATCCTCACTACAACTCCCGGCTGTAACAACCTTTGCTTTTGCAATTAAGCTCTTAATTTCAAACTTCCTTAAGCCTACTTCAATTTGGTTATCGCTAGTTCTTCTCCCTTTGGCTTCTTTGTCTGCAAGCTCAAGAGCCTCACTAATGTTCTCACATGTCCTTAAATATAGGGTCCTACGTCACTCAATCATGTGACCTATACAACTCTTGTCGCTACGTTAATTATATATATTTCTATGGTACTTCCCTTTGATCATCTCCTAACTTAATCCGTTCTCATCTTTATCTATTCCTTGCATCTCAAGTCAGCTGTGACATGACATCAAATTTTTAGCAACGCAACATGTGTTCCTATACTCATAATATTTATTATTTTAGTTATTATTTGTAACATGCTTTTAGAGTATAATGCATTTAATTTTGGCAAGTGCCTTCCGGATAAAAATTATATTTCTAAGTACAGGATAACTGTTTAACCCACGATTTATTACTGAGTGTATGGTATCTCATACATGATTTGTTAATGTCAGATAAGCTTTTCTTTTATAGTTTATTATTTTTTGCTACTCCTGTTCACTTATTATTTATTCATGACAATGAGTCCTTTCAAGCATAATTTGTTCCTGAAAATTTGTCTTTTCATACATAATTCCCTCTTTGTAGTGTAACATCTTAGATGTAATTCATTATCTGTGTTACAATTTTTAATCTAAGGTTTTTATTTTCTGTCTTCAGCAGATGAGGCTGTATTACATGATGTTTTAGCAAGAGTTGGAGCTCTCGAAGATGTGATGCATTCACTTCATGTTAGGACAGAAGATATTGTCACAAAGCACACAGATGTCCATAAGAAAGTTGAAGAGATGTCAAAGAAGCAGTATGAAGTGGACAAGAAAATCAGTGATGTTGCATCAAAATGTAACAAGTCAAAAAATGAACAAAATAAGATGCTTAGTGAAATAAAAGGAGAAATTGGAAAATTTGCTCACAAGCAAAATAAAATTCAAAAGTTTACAACAATGCACCAACATTTGAAGGAACAGCTAGAATTGCTCTCTGTGAAACAAGATGACATGGAAGATGAGAATTGTTCTAAGATGAACATCCTTGAAGATCTGAAGAGGCAGGTTGTTGCTGTCAATACTGAAACAGAATATATGAAGTCTCAATTTCATTCACTGCAATCTGCTCTTGATAAAAGTGAATCTGCTGTGACAGATATCTCAACTAAAACTAATTCATTGGAAACAGTTGCAGAAGATCTGTCTGAACAAGTCCGAAAAAGTCTGGAAACACTTGAAATCATCTCAGCAAGTCAGGAGAAACATGAATTGACACAGAAAGGAGAATTTGAGGTCCTTGTGAATGATAAATTAATACTGGCAGAAACTGCATTCCAGAAAGATCTAAGAGAAGTCCACAAACAGTTGGAGGAAACTGAATCCAATGTAATCATACATTTTTTTTCTTGTAACGTTGTTCTTTATTAAGAGCTAAACTGTTGATGCAATTATTATCTTTACATGTAATCATTTTCTTCTTTTCCTTAGCCTTGTTTTAAAAATTGCTATTGTGACAAAATGTACTTGTTCTTTTGGTGGCTCTCTCACACCTTCAGCCACTGCAGCAGTATCCCTTTTCTTCATTTTTCTCACCGATCACTTATTATTTTGCATAATTTTGCCCTTTCATTCATTATTTTGCTCTATGCTGGATCTAGTAGGGTGAAGTCTCTAACACTCCACTCCCCTACAGAAGTATCTGCTATGGGAATATCTTCATCTCTTAAATTTTTGCTTTACCACTCCTCAGACTTATTTACGCTCCACCAGGTGAACTGGGTATTATCGTAACAATACCCGGTCATTATCACCGGTCAGAATTAATACGTTTATCTCATTGAATCAGTCTGACCACCCTTTGAAACATGTCGGTCCAACATTTGACCCCAGGTGAAAACCTGATGATGGTGTTTACCCAAGATGGTATAGCGCACGAACACGCAGAGAAAGCCGTCTGAAGGATGGGTGATAATTAGATTATCGCATTCGCTGGCCCCTGTCGGTATCATTATCACAGATAATTTGTCTGGGTAAACAATTTTGATGGAAGGCACTTAGCCAGGTAATCAGTTCACACATTTGTTTGTGAGAGTGCACAAGATGTCACCGGAAATATTACGTCTTATTATAAAGAGGTCACTGTTACGCACAAATAATTACTTTTTTTCCAAAGTCTTTGTATGATCGTTTTTCGTATGTATGATCATTATTTGACTGAAATGCATGTTATATATATTTTATGGTCAAAGGGACAGAACCCGATATATCGATACTGCTATTTTTTATGAGTTTACCTCCTCTTGTATAGAGACACGTTCGGTCTATAATGTCTTGAACGAAGCGTGACCATATCTCCTTATTTGGTAGTATCAGTCAACTGTTGTAGATGTTTGAAACCTTTCTTAACGCTTCTGTTCATGTCCATAAAAGGCGCGACTGTGTAAGACTTTTATCTCGAATGTTCTTAGAATCGTCTTATTGTGAACAGCGACTCAGAGATTGTCACTCTGCACATGTCTCGACTTGGTTGTCGTTTGTTGTTCCGCCCAGGTCGGGCAGTTGAGAAATGGACTGATTAGCGAGCGGACGCGACTGCGTCTTGTGATTCTCTGAGGGAAATACATTGTCTTTGTGAGTTAGTTAGCTAACTAGACTATTTCCCCGTATTATTCAAGCCTGCCTGGAGGCATATGTTCATGGTTGATTTTCCGAAATAAGGTAATTCCTCTTGTATCGAACTTTAGGCTATCATCTAGAGGTTCGTCATTTTGTCGCCTTTTTGCTCGCCTGTGTGATTCAAAATGGAGAGGTACTTTGACTAGGATTAAGTCATCGGTATCTTTATACCTGAACTAGTTATATATCTATGGGTCGCTCTAGACCAACAAGACTATTGTCTGTGTTCCAGGATTCGTTATATCAGAGATCACGTCCAAGTCAGATGGTTAGACTTAGGAAGGTTATAAAGGTCGAGCTGACCTGTAATCCATGTATGCTACTCACGTGCAGACAGTAAACGGACGTATTGTATACATCTGATCTGCTAGCATCAGGAAGGAATAATTATTATTGTCTATGAACATTAAGGATCTGCAGCGGACCACGGTTGCAGAAGTCATATGTATTATTTATCAAGCTTCGCTATGATATTTGTTTTCCATACAACTATTGAGTATTGACTCCTACATGACTGTCAGTTAACATGAGTTTGAATGCTGCATTCGTTATACTATGCTGATGATAACATAAGTATCATGACTGTTTTTTGGCGTGCAATAAATGGTATAAACCTAAAGCGAAGTTACCATTTTTATGACTCTACACGTCATGTTGCCTGTGGTGTACCCTGAACTGTTCTACTGCAACACACACACCGCAACAATCTAAACCAGATAAGACACCCACATCTTGCATTGTAATACCTGGTGTCGATAGAGGTGGTAATTTGACGGCATCCTAATTCCACCCTTATCAATTCATGGTGGCCAATAGTTGGTTTATTCTGGTACCAACTCTCAAGGGGGTCAACAAACCCAGACATCATCAGCAGACTACAAGACAACATTGCAGTTGCTATTCATCACCTTTGATGAATTTTTTTGAAAGACGCAGCAGTACTGACAGTTGTTGATATTTTGAAACTACCCGGCGCTGCTCGGCGGTATTGAAGTTGTCTACAAATAGAAGGACAAGTACCGAGCGAATGGATTTCCTGATCTGTTGAGAAGAAGGACAAGTGCCGTAACAACTGTTCCGGTCTCAGAATTACTGTTGCAGATTCAGAAGGTCAAGTTCAGAAGCTGTTTCCTGTCAGAAGCTGTTTCCTGTTAGAAGCTCATTTCCTTCGTCATGGCAGTTTACGAGAGCAGATATGGATCAACGTTGGATCATTGTCCTAAGAATGCTGATCACATCCTGTTCTGAACTGTGCTGACGTTGTGGATACATAGAAGTTAAGTGGCCTGTTTTGTTTGTGAACTGTGCCCTTATGTTCTAACTGAGCCTTCTGTCTATCACATTTTTCGCACTCTTTATATGTTTACATGTTATATGTTATTTGGATTTGTATTTATATGTTTATATTTCTGCGGGTTTTCTCGGTTGGGCGGTGTCTTTCAGTAGATGATACCACGTCACAGAGGTTCTACTGTTAGCGTTTTCGTTAGGGACTGTGCGAATTTCCTACTGTGAAATTTGCTAGCGACAATCGTTGCTATATCTGTTTAGTTGTGACGAGTTGTGCTTTATTTTCGTTTTTTGTATATTTTTTTTTGTTTCTCTCTTTCTTTCTGTTTTTTAGTTTTGATTTCAATTGTTTGTATTTGTAGGTCTCCTCTTTTCTATTATTCAGTTCTTCACGTAAATTTTTGTGTATATACTGTAGCGTCATTTGTTTGTCATATCTTCGCATTCTGTCATCATATTCTTTTTAGTTTCGCTGTTTATTTATTTGACTTATGCGAATGTTTTCGTATTGTTTGATCTTTGTTATTGTTTACATTGATACTAATCTTTGTTATTGTTTACATTGACGTTGATCTTTGTTATTGTTTACATTGACTCTGATCTTTGTTATTGTTTACATTGACTTTGATCTTTGTTTTGTTTACATTGTTGATGACTTTGTTATTGTTTACATTGTCTTGTTATTGTTTGCATAGGTTTTGCATAGTTAGCTTTCACTATTGTTACATATATGCTCATGCACTATTGATCTAGAGTGCACTTATCATAACTAACTGGTGATTTGTTGCTTATGCACTATTGTAGTGCAGTTATGATAAATAACTGATGGTTATGCACTGATTTGGGTAGTGCACTGATAATTAAGAGGTGACTTGTGATATTATTGTACAACTGATAATACAAATTGGTGTCAAGTCTTGTTTCCCACAGAGATTGGAGTAAACATAGTAATTATACAAGCACTTTATTAAGTCTTGTTGCTATTAAGATTGAAATAAGATAATTAATTATTTCAGGTTCTGTACTCACATTTTAGACATCATGTCTACATTTGAGTACTTTATTGAGCAGGGTAAAGCCCTTGGGAAGACAGGTGATAAATTAGAAGAATTTGCGACTGTTCAATATGCCAAGGCATTGAAGTCGGAGGAAAAGAAAATGAAAGAACTAACTGAACAAAAGAGAATAGATGCTGAAAATTTAAAACTGCAGATGCAGGTAGATGAAAAGAGATTACAAATGGAAATGGAAAAACAAAAAAGAGAAGCAGAATCTCAGGAGAAGAGACTTC